>JBAIZL010000034.1:837500-850000 GCA_036971475.1 Prosapia bicincta | reverse complement strand
AAAATTACCTAATAATTGTAAAAAACCTATAGCAACCAAGACGCCAAGACTACGGTCTACGTTTACAATGGGATACATGCCCCGAGTCAGCCGTCTCCAATCAACAATAATATAAGTTCTACTATCGGTAAGCGTAACATACCAGTCTAAGTTCCATAAACCTATAGCAACCAATATGCCAAGACTACGGTCTAAGTTTACAATGGGATACATGCCCCGAGTCAGCCGTCCTCAATCTACAATAATATAAGTTCTACTATCGGTAAGCGTAACATACCAGTGTAAGTTCCATAAACCTATAGCAACCAGGACGCCAAGACTACGGTCTACGTTTACAATGGGATACATGCCCCGAGTCAGCCGTCTCCAATCAACAATAATATAAGTTCTACTATCGGCAAGCGTAACATACCAGTGTAAGTTCCATAAACCTATAGCAACCAAGACGCCAAGACTACGGTCTACGTTTACAATGGGATACATGCCCCGAGTCAGCCGTCTCCAATCAACAATAATATAAGTTCTACTATCGGTAAGCGTAACATACCAGTCTAAGTTCCATAAACCTATAGCAACCAATATGCCAAGACTACGGTCTAAGTTTACAATGGGATACATGCCCCGAGTCAGCCGTCCTCAATCTACAATAATATAAGTTCTACTATCGGTAAGCGTAACATACCAGTGTAAGTTCCATAAACCTATAGCAACCAGGACGCCAAGACTACGGTCTAAGTTTACAATGGGATACATGCCCCGAGTCAGCCGTCCTCAATCAACAATAATATAAGTTCTACTATCGGCAAGCGTAACATACCAGTGTAAGTTCCATAAACCTATAGCAACCAGGACGCCAAGACTACGGTCTAAGTTTACAATGGGATACATGCCCCGAGTCAGCCGTCCTCAATCAACAATAAAATAAGTTCTACTATCGGCAAGCGTAACATACCAGTGTAAGTTCCATAAACCTATAGCAACCAAGACGCCAAGACTACGGTCTAAGTTTACAATGGGATACATGCCCCGAGTCAGCCGTCCTCAATCTACAATAATATAAGTTCTACTATCGGCAAGCGTAACATACCAGTGTAAGTTCCATAAACCTATAGCAACCAAGACGCCAAGACTACGGTCTAAGTTTACAATGGGATACATGCCCCGAGTCAGCCGTCCACAATCTACAATAATATAAGTTCTACTATCGGCAAGCGTAACATACCAGTGTAAGTTCCATAAACCTATAGCAACCAAGACGCCAAGACTACGGTCTAAGTTTACAATGGGATACATGCCCCGAGTCAGTCGTCCTCAATGAACAATAATATAAGTTCTACTATCGGCAAGCGTAACATACCAGTGTAAGTTCCATAAACCTATAGCAACCAAGACGCCAAGACTACGGTCTAAGTTTACAATGGGATACATGCCCCGAGTCAGCCGTCCTCAATCTACAATAATATAAGTTCTACTATCGGCAAGCGTAACATACCAGTGTAAGTTCCATAAACCTATAGCAACCAAGACGCCAAGACTACGGTCTAAGTTTACAATGGGATACATGCCCCGAGTCAGCCGTCCTCAATCTACAATAATATAAGTTCTACTATCGGCAAGCGTAACACACCAGTGTAAGTTCCATAAACCTATAGCAACCAAGACGCCAAGACTACGGCCTAAGTTTACAATGGGATACATGCCCCGAGTCAGCCGTCCTCAATCAACAATAATATAAGTTCTACTATCGGCAAGCGTAACACACCAGTGTAAGTTCCATAAACCTATAGCAACCAAGACGCCAAGACTACGGCCTAAGTTTACAATGAGATACATGCCCCGAGTCAGCCGTCCTCAATCAACAATAATATAAGTTCTACTATCGGCAAGCGTAACATACCAGTGTAAGTTCCATAAACCTATAGCAACCAAGACGCCAAGACTACGGTCTAAGTTTACAATGGGATACATGCCCCGAGTCAGCCGTCCTCAATCAACAATAATATAAGTTCTACTATCGGAAAGCGTAACATACCAGTGTAAGTTCCATAAACCTATTGCAACCAAGACGCCAAGACTACGGTCTAAGTTTACAATGGGATACATGCCCCGAGTCAGCCGTACTCAATCAACAATAATATAAGTTCTACTATCGGCAAGCGTAACATCCCAGTGTAAGTTCCATAAACCTATTGCAACCAAGACGCCAAGACTACGGTCTAAGTTTACAATGGGATACATGCCCCGAGTCAGCCGTCCTCAATCAACAATAATATAAGTTCTACTATCGGCAAGCGTAACATACCAGTGTAAGTTCCATAAACCTATAGCAACCAAGACGCCAAGACTACGGTCTAAGTTTACAATGGGATACATGCCCCGAGTCAGCCGTCCTCAATCAACAATAATATAAGTTCTACTATCGGCAAGCGTAACATACCAGTGTAAGTTCCATAAACCTATAGCAACCAAGACGCCAAGACTACGGTCTAAGTTTACAATGGGATACATGCCCCGAGTCAGCCGTCCTCAATCAACAATAATATAAGTTCTACTATCGGCAAGCGTAACATACCAGTGTAAGTTCCATAAGCCTATAGCAACCAAGACGCCAAGACTACGGTCTAAGTTTACAATGGGATACATGCCCCGAGTCAGCCGTCCTCAATCAACAATAATATAAGTTCTACTATCGGCAAGCGTAACATACCAGTGTAAGTTCCATATACCTATAGCAACCAAGACGCCAAGACTACGGTCTAAGTTTACAATGGGATACATGCCCCGAGTCAACCGTCCTCAATCAACAATAATATAAGTTCTACTATCGGCAAGCGTAACATACCAGTGTAAGTTCCATAAACCTATAGCAACCAAGACGCCAAGACTACGGTCTAAGTTTACAATGGGATACATGTCCCGAGTCAGCCGTCCTCAATCAACAATAATATAAGTTCTACTATCGGCAAGCGTAACATACCAGTGTAAGTTCCATATACCTATAGCAACCAAGACGCCAAGACTGCGGTCTAAGTTTACAATGGGATACATGCCCCGAGTCAGCCGTCCTCAATCAACAATAATATAAGTTCTACTATCGGCAAGCGTAACATACCAGTGTAAGTTCCATAAACCTATAGCAACCAAGACGCCAAGACTACGGTCTAAGTTTACAATGGGATACATGCCCCGAGTCAGCCGTCCTCAATCAACAATAATATAAGTTCTACTATCGGCAAGCGTAACATACCAGTGTAAGTTCCATAAACCTATAGCAACCAAGACGCCAAGACTACGGTCTAAGTTTACAATGGGATACATGCCCCGAGTCAGCCGTCCTCAATCAACAATAATATAAGTTCTACTATCGGCAAGCGTAACATACCAGTGTAAGTTCCATAAGCCTATAGCAACCAAGACGCCAAGACTACGGTCTAAGTTTACAATGGGATACATGCCCCGAGTCAGCCGTCCTCAATCAACAATAATATAAGTTCTACTATCGGCAAGCGTAACATACCAGTGTAAGTTCCATATACCTATAGCAACCAAGACGCAAAGACTACGGTCTAAGTTTACAATGGGATACATGCCCCGAGTCAACCGTCCTCAATCAACAATAATATAAGTTCTACTATCGGCAAGCGTAACATACCAGTGTAAGTTCCATAAACCTATAGCAACCAAGACGCCAAGACTACGGTCTAAGTTTACAATGGGATACATGTCCCGAGTCAGCCGTCCTCAATCAACAATAATATGAGTTCTACTATCGGCAAGCGTAACATACCAGTGTAAGTTCCATAAACCTATAGCAACCAAGACGCCAAGACTACGGTCTAAGTTTACAATGGGATACATGCCCCGAGTCAGCCGTCCTCAATCAACAATAATATAAGTTCTACTATCGGCAAGTGTAACACACCAGTGTAAGTTCCATAAACCTATAGCAACCAAGACGCCAAGACTACGGTCTAAGTTTACAATGAGATACATGCCCCGAGTCAGCCGTCCTCAATCAACAATAATATAAGTTCTACTATCGGCAAGCGTAACATACCAGTGTAAGTTCCATAAACCTATAGCAACCAAGACGCCAAGACTACGGCCTAAGTTTACAATGGGATACATGCCCCGAGTCAGCCGTCCTCAATCAACAATAATATAAGTTCTACTATCGGCAAGCGTAACATACCAGTGTAAGTTCCATATACCTATAGCAACCAAGACGCCAAGACTGCGGTCTAAGTTTACAATGGGATACATGCCCCGAGTCAGCCGTCCTCAATCAACAATAATATAAGTTCTACTATCGGCAAGCGTAACATACCAGTGTAAGTTCCATAAACCTATAGCAACCAAGACGCCAAGACTACGGTCTAAGTTTACAATGGGATACATGCCCCGAGTCAGCCGTCCTCAATCAACAATAATATAAGTTCTACTATCGGCAAGCGTAACATACCAGTGTAAGTTCCATAAACCTATAGCAACCAAGACGCCAAGACTACGGTCTAAGTTTACAATGAGATACATGCCCCGAGTCAGCCGTCCTCAATCAACAATAATATAAGTTCTACTATCGGCAAGCGTAACATACCAGTGTAAGTTCCATAAACCTATAGCAACCAAGACGCCAAGACTACGGCCTAAGTTTACAATGGGATACATGCCCCGAGTCAGCCGTCCTCAATCAACAATAATATAAGTTCTACTATCGGCAAGCGTAACATACCAGTGTAAGTTCCATAAACCTATAGCAACCAAGACGCCAAGACTACGGTCTAAGTTTACAATGGGATACATGCCCCGAGTCAGCCGTCCTCAATCAACAATAATATAAGTTCTACTATCGGCAAGCGTAACATACCAGTGTAAGTTCCATAAACCTATAGCAACCAAGACGCCAAGACTACGGTCTAAGTTTACAATGAGATACATGCCCCGAGTCAGCCGTCCTCAATCAACAATAATATAAGTTCTACTATCGGCAAGCGTAACATACCAGTGTAAGTTCCATAAACCTATAGCAACCAAGACGCCAAGACTACGGCCTAAGTTTACAATGGGATACATGCCCCGAGTCAGCCGTCCTCAATCAACAATAATATAAGTTCTACTATCGGCAAGCGTAACATACCAGTGTAAGTTCCATATACCTATAGCAACCAAGACGCCAAGACTGCGGTCTAAGTTTACAATGGGATACATGCCCCGAGTCAGCCGTCCTCAATCAACAATAATATAAGTTCTACTATCGGCAAGCGTAACATACCAGTGTAAGTTCCATAAACCTATAGCAACCAAGACGCCAAGACTACGGTCTAAGTTTACAATGGGATACATGCCCCGAGTCAGCCGTCCTCAATTAACAATAATATAAGTTCTACTATCGGCAAGCGTAACATACCAGTGTAAGTTCCATAAACCTATAGCAACCAAGACGCCAAGACTACGGTCTAAGTTTACAATGGGATACATGCCCCGAGTCAGCCGTCCTCAATCAACAATAATATAAGTTCTACTATCGGCAAGCGTAACACACCAGTGTAAGTTCCATAAACCTATAGCAACCAAGACGCCAAGACTACGGTCTAAGTTTACAATGGGATACATGCCCCGAGTCAGCCGTCCTCAATCAACAATAATATAAGTTCTACTATCGGCAAGCGTAACATACCAGTGGAAGTTCCATATACCTATAGCAACCAAGACGCCAAGACTACGGTCTAAGTTTACAATGGGATACATGCCCCGAGTCAGCCGTCCTCAATCAACAATAATATAAGTTCTACTATCGGCAAGCGTAACATACCAGTGTAAGTTCCATATACCTATAGCAACCAAGACGCCAAGACTACGGTCTAAGTTTACAATGGGATACATGCCCCGAGTCAGCCGTCCTCAATCAACAATAATATAAGTTCTACTATCGGCAAGCGTAACATACCAGTGTAAGTTCCATATACCTATAGCAACCAAGACGCCAAGACTACGGTCTAAGTTTACAATGGGATACATGCCCCGAGTCAGCCGTCCTCAATCAACAATAATATAAGTTCTACTATCGGCAAGCGTAACATACCAGTGTAAGTTCCATAAACCTATAGCAACCAAGACGCCAAGACTAGGGTCTAAGTTTACAATGGGATACATGCCCCGAGTCAGCCGTCCTCAATCAACAATAATATAAGTTCTACTATCGGCAAGCGTAACACACCAGTGTAAGTTCCATAAATCTAGCGCTTCAAGTGAAGATAAAATCAAATAATGTTTTATATATATATAACACTTGCACTCTAATGTACTTAAACAAGTGTCTTACTTGGTATATATATAACACTTGCACTCTAATGTACTTAAACAAGTGTCTTACTTGGTATATATATAACACTTGCACTCTAATGTACTTAAACAAGTGTCTTACTTGGTATATATATAACACTTGCACTCTAATGTACTTAAACAATTGTCTTACTTGGTATATATATATAACACTTGCACTCTAATGTACTTAAACAAGTGTCTTACTTGGTATATATATAACACTTGCACTCTAATGTACTTAAACAAGTGTCTTACTTGGTATATATATAACACTTGCACTCTAATGTACTTAAACAAGTGTCTTACTTGGTATATATATAACACTTGCACTCTAATGTACTTAAACAAGTGTCTTACTTGGTATATATATATCACTTGCACTCTAATGTACTTAAACAAGTGTCTTACTTGGTATATATATAACACTTGCACTCTAATGTACTTAAACAAGTGTCTTACTTGGTATATATATATATATATAATACGAGTCGAAATTCGAGAACTTATATACGTGGCCTCAATTGTGCATATATACCAAGTAAGATTCTTAATAAAGTACCTTAAAGTGTAAGTGATAAGTGAATACAAGAAAACAGTGTTGCATAATTTATATATATATATATACATATATATATATATATATATATATATATATATATATATATATATATATATATACATAGTTTTCAAATTTCCAGTAGCGATTAAAATACTTTTTATTCATTCACTCAAGCTGAAATACATTTTTTTTAACTTATAATGGATGACGCTTGATGTTAAATTAAATTTAATTAATTATGCTTTTTATTTTGTCACTTAATATTGTGTTTCTCTCATACGTATATACATATTTATATTGATTGTAATTATTTAATAAAAAGTCACTTTATCTCTTTGTGGAACAAAAAGTAAAAAATATTATTGTTGACCCAAATAGGAATTGTTTTTATTTCTTTATTACTTTTTTGTTTTATTTTACAATATGGCTCTCAGCGTTGAAACAAAATTACACAAATAACCTGTCTACAATTTTATAAAATTCAGTGTCTGTGGTTTTGCGCTACGGATATTAAATTTATATCAAGCATTCAGCAAAAGTAAAAATTTGACGTCGAATATTGAGCTGAATATTTGCTCGGTAATTGAATTGAAGAGTGCGCCGCTCTGAGTAATACCATTACGCCAAGCAGGAAACAGGAAATTGATGGTCCTTTAAAGCGTGTACCTGGTGTAACCATGAACCATTACATTGTACACATAGTGGGATCATGAATGTGCAACATTTCGCCAACTTTTAAATGCTTTTTATTAATTTTGGTGCCTAAGATAAATGCTTTATTAAGTATTATTGTAAAAGTTTTACCACGTTACAAATAACTGAATATTTTTAAAACATATATTCATGTTTTTTTGTTTTGTTTTGTAACAGCATCAACGAAATGATGGAAATAATGTCATTGAAACACGTTTGACATTAAAGTTTTCATAATTAATTGTGAGTTGCATATATTTCTTGGTGGACATATATATATATGGATTTATTATTATTGGATAATAAATGATACCACACTTCTTTGTAAGCATTGATTCTTAAAACAAAGATTTGATTCGTACTTTCTTCAACATAATAAAATTTTTGGGACCGAATGTAAGTACTCTCAAGCAAAGTCACTACAGAATTATCTTTATTCAATACGCCTTATCATTTCACACTTTCCTCATGTATATATATATATATATATATATATATATATATGCTGATACGTATTCCTTCACGGATGGAAAAATATGATGAATAGTTACTATCTGGAGTACATCCATTCATTTTGCAGTCCATAAATTTGCAGTTCCGCCGTTTCGCTAGAATCCCATCCAGCATTGACGAGGTGAACCCAACAACAGTAGAAGAGCGAGTGAAGAGCGCAGATAACTCGGCTCCTATATATAGAGGAATGAAGCCACGCCCATTGACGTCAATATATATATATATAATTAATAAATTAAAAATATTTTAAAAACAAGAATACTTTTAATAAATATATTTATTCAAAGCTTTTCGCCGATAAAATAGTACCAGCATCTTCAGGATAATAATTATCTAATCTTAGATAATTAGATAATAATAATATGTATATATATATATATATATATATATATATATATATATCGCAATATGTTTTCTTGTGTAATAATAAAGAACAAAAAACAAAATACAAATACAAGAATTATATTTGAATATACAATTCAAAGCTTTTCGTTGGCTAACAGTACGAACATCATCAGGAATATTAAACAATTAAAATTCAATTGTTTTATAGTCAATATATATATATATACATAAGGAGAGTATATATATATATATATATATATATATATATATATATATATATATATATAGACACTATATGTACAAATTTACAATCGTATATAAAATACTTTATTCATCCAGTCCTGTTCAAATACATTGTTTTAATTGTAGTGGATGATATTTGATGGTATTTCAATTTCTGTGGAATACTAAATCATTCATTAATTTTGAATTATTAATTTCGGACTTTTAAGTGAGCAAACCTCGTCGCAATAGGGGCAAGTTTTTCAATATAGTTATTTTGTCCGATTTGGCTTAAAATAGGTGATGACATATGATTTTAAAATAAACCCTGATGTTATGTTATAGATTATGTGGTAGAACAGCTGTTTTAACGCATTGCTTATCTTACTTTGTTTATATTAAATGTAATTATTTAATACAAAGTGTTTGTGAACTAAATATATAACTTGAAAATATTTTAATTAAGTTTCTACAAGGGTTGGCAGGTTATGCTAATACAAATAAAAACGTAGACAAATCTCACAAAGTAAACATTTATTTACTCAGACGCGTTTCAATCTCAAAGTCATCATCATCAGGGAGTGTTGCTACTACAAACTCCAACTTAAAACTATGAGTTTTAGTTGTACAACTTTAGTTGTAAGTTAGAGTTAGTAGTAGTAACACTCACTGATGATGACTTTGTCATTGAAACGCGTCTGAGTAAATAAATATTGATTTTTTGAGTTTTGTGTACATCTTTAATTTGTTAAATTATTTTTTAAAGGTTTTGTCGAACCTGTATCTAAATTTATAATTACTTTTTGCATCGGGTTTAGGTGCTGTATAGCTGTAATCTTAGTTTTTTCTAGTGCGTAGCTTAGCCTGGACCTCGCTTAGTCGGGGCTCGGATATACAGGAACAGAATTTAATCTTAACTCTTCTATTTTATTAGGGCAGAATAGCGATGAGATATAAAAATAGCCTATAATTCTTATTTTATAATTAAAATAAAGTAGGCAGGGGAACATGATGAAATGGAGCCCTGAGAGGTATGTGACACATTTAACACTCATACTTGACAATGTAGTGTTGCATATTCTGAAATGTTTTGTGCAGTCCTAATGTTGTTAAAACGCTGAAACCAGTCTTAAATGATACATAGAAATGTATTATAAACAAGTGCTGAAGGGGTTATGTTATATTTCCTGGAAATATACAAATATTGTATATGTTAAATCTAAACCTGTTCATATTCCCGGAATACCAGATTTATTGGAAAACGCGTTCCAACTGTATATAACAGGTTATTGTAAATAGCCCACTGAACTGCTGTGTATTTGCTTCATGTTATTTAAATTTACTTTACTTGCATAAAAAGGGTTAAATTTACTTTTTAATTAATCGTAATGAAAATCGGTTGATTTTTAAAAATAAAATTCATTTTTCAAAAGTAAACTATTTTGTAAAAGCAATGTGTTTTGAATACATAATGTGACCGACGTATACAAAATCTTTAGAAAAATGTACAAGGAATTATTTTTACCTATCATCCCTAATAGTGTGAATTTGACGGTCTCACCAAACACCAAATTTTTAAAGTACATTTTATGTTACAAATTTGGCACAACTTTCCAATGTAAATAAATCTAAGGATATGGAAACAAAATTTTCTTTTTATTATAGTCAAACCATACATCTTGCAAACTTATGTAGAAATGGTGACAGTAGTAACTCGGAGATGCATCCTTAGTTCTGAATGCTTATAAATAACCAATTATAAAATTGAATTTAGAAGACTCCAAACATACTTATAATTGGACGAACATTTCATTTATTTTGATATTTATCTTGTTTATTATTTTAAAACATTGATTTAATGTATACAGTAAGGGATTTTGCATTCTGGAGCTCTAAAAGAGGGAGTCGATAATTTGCTTAAGGCTCGTTATAACACGGGATTTCCACTAAAATACAAATCCATTATTTCTATCGCATACCTATAAAGTGGTGTGTTAACTTCACATTTTAAAAAATTGTAAGAAAACTTCAAGAGAATAATTAGAGAAACAAAGACATTTTGAGAGCGTAATATCCCATGAAACAAATATACGATCTGGCTCTCCAACAATGAATTTTCTTTGACGACGACCTTGATAAAAAACCTGGACTGGTTACAGGTCCTTCTATGGGACGAGTGGAGTTCCAACCACGCACAGCGGTTCGACCGCTTTTCAACAGCTACTGGGAAGCTTCCGTACCAGGTTCCTACCAGGTAGTTTGTTCCAGGTATAGCAACCGGACCTTCATCCATCCTGGCCCTCGGGACTTGATCCAAGGGGGGCAATAACCCATTCTATTTCAACTTGACACTAATAAGTGAATACAGTAATAAACAAGACAAAAAAAAGGAAAAAAAATCGCACCTTATCATGAAGATTTTATTTATTTGAAAAAACAATTTTAATCATGCGACTTGAACCCCTCCCACCCAAAACATCATGACGTTTGCAGTACTTTATCAGTCAGCGTATAATTTTGGTAAGAAGGATTCAAATTTTACTTTTACTCTAGGCATGACTGACTTATACGTCTCGAACTGAACTTGGTAAGAAGGAGAGTAAACATTCCCTGCAAAAGCTCAAAACATTTTAAACATTTAAAATAAATGTTGATTTTCATTGAAATTTTATTTAAAATATACAATAATTTTTGGAATGGTAAAACTATTTAAGTTAGAATCAAAATAGCTTTTTAATTAAATCAAAATTAACAAATATTGTAGATATAATGTTTGTAGGGAAATTTAGGATCCAAACCTTAATAAAGATTTCAAGAATAAAACTACATTAGAACTTGACTTAGTTAGGCGCTGCGGATCCATTAGGAATCGACTGTGCATAAAAAGTTAAAATTAGTTTAAATACGCTCTAGCACCCCTTTATCCCTCTGTTGCCTAGAGTTGTAATAATCAAATTAACCATGTTAATCCCGCAAACTTTTAACAGGGTGAAACGAAAGTTATATTATGGTTACACTTAACACAGAAAAACGGATAAGTATGAGGAGATAGAGAGAAAGGAAGGGAAAACAGATAAGGAAGAGACTAGAACGGAGAGATAAATGTAGACTTGAAAGAGAGAACGATAGAGTGAGAAAGAGTAGGGAGAGAGAGTTAGAAAAGTGGATAAAGATTGAAAGAGTGTGTAAAAAAGAGAAGAATGATTAGAGAGAAATGGAGTCCTTAGCAGAGGGAGACCGAGTGGGGAGGAAAGGAAGAGAGGGGGAGATGGGGAGGGGTAGGGTGAGACAGATAAAAAATAAAGAATAGAAGGAGGTGAAGGGGAGGGAAGAGAAAGGACTAACATTAGGCAAAGAAGACTGAAAGAGAAATGGAATCTTAGGAGGGAAAGAGAGAAGAACAAAAGGGGAGGGAAAGAGTTTAAAGTTAGACAAAAGGAATGAAGAGAGGGAGAGAGAGGGGTAGAAGAGAAAGTTACAAGAAGGTTAAAATTAGAAGGAAGATTAGAAAATGTCAGAACATAGAGGGAGTGGTGAGAAGAAAGGGATTAGAAAAGGATGAGAGAGTCAGCATTAGTGAAAGGTGAGGAAAGTTGGGAGAAAAATTAAATAGCATAAGCAAAAAAAGAGAAGAGGATAGCGTTAGAAAAAGGAAGAGGAGGAAAGCAAAGTTAGATAAAGGTAGAGAAGAGATGAAGAGAGAAAGGAAGAGTTGGAAAGTAAGGAAAATGAAGAGAAGAAATCAAGAAAGACAGAGGAATGGAAATTGAAGGAAGGAGAGAAAGTATAGCAAATAGAACAGCGAGAGAACTGTAGTCATAGCAGAGGGAGAAAAAGGGATGAA
>JBAIZL010000034.1:785000-832500 GCA_036971475.1 Prosapia bicincta | reverse complement strand
CATAAGCTATAATAGGAAGGCTTGGGTGTTGGAGGCGTACTTCAGTTAGTAAGAAAAAGGCGTGCTGATAAGATAATTTGCAAGCTGTGAAGATGCAGCTATAGGTATTGATGCATGTAAGCGGTCAGCTGTTAAATTCGTTATATAGGCTAGAATATATTGTAAGCTATCAGCTGTTTCCAAGTCGGTATATTAAAGAGGTTATGTAAATATCTATTGTTATTAAAACTAATAAGGGAAAAAATCAAGTCAATTATTATTAAGAACAAAAAAAAAATTATGTTAGTTACTTTGTATTAAATAATTACAATTAAACTAATACAACTAGCGTATATTATATATTTTCATAAATATATATACATATATATATATATATATATATATATATATATATATCTTGCTAAATGTTACAATCGTTAATAAAATGTTTTTATTCATCCACTCAAGTTCAAATACACTCATTTAAAACTGTAGCGGAAAACACTTGACCTTAGTAAAGTTTTTTTAAATACTAATTCAAGAATTAAATTTAAAAAAGTGTATGTCTAGGTCGGATTCGAACCTTATGACTACATGATTTAATTCGAGCACTTCATATCCAGTAAAATATGATTTTGTAGCTAAGAGTAAGTTGGAAATGGGTGTTTATTAACAAAGATATAAATGTAAAATTAAAAGCTTGTAAGCGTGTAATCTAATTTGATTAAGGATAATAGCAAAAAACCCAACACAATTTTTGGCAAGAACCAATTTATTAAAGTCGCCCGCCTATACGCATATACTTCCTCTGTCCGTGTGATCGACGATCATCGCGACCAGCGACCGATTGTTAGCGGTCTACGGACATGCTACTTCCGGTATGACGAAACTTCCGTTTTGGACAGGAAATAGAAGCAACCAGGCCTAACATTAAATACAACAACAATTCACAGTTTCGGATCTAGTTTATAAAGCCACTGTGAGGCAACATTGGACTGACGGCGACTGGAGCTGAGAGCCACTCGATGTGACGTATCGGGAAGCGAACCTGTCTACATAACTTTACACTAGTACAAGTAATACAAACAAACATTTCTAAATAACAAGTCCTACTTGGGTCAACTATGAACAATTCTATTTTAGTCAATATCTATTAAATAATTACAATTAGTATAAATCAAGTATCATTACTTATGCGTTAAAAAATAGCTATTCTACCACATTACCTATACCATAAAATCATCTGTTTTATGAAATCATATGTTATCACTTATTTTAAACCAAATGGGACGAAATACCTATATTGCATATATTACCCCTTTGTGAAAATTGTTTCTCCCATATAAAACCATAACTAATTCATTAAATTTAATTAACGAATTTGTATTAATTAACATCAAGTACTTGAGTTGATGAATAGAAAATATTTTATCAACGATTGAAAATTTTAACTATATATATATATATATATATATATATATATATATATATATATATATATACATATATATATATATATATATATATATATATATATATATATAGAGAGAGAGAGAGAGAGAGAGAGAGAGAGAGAGAGAGAGTGAGTTGAATAGTATTTTCATATACAAGAATATATAATTTTTTAGTCTGGAGGAACTCTGCGTTACCTGAAAGTTTGAGAATGCTGATACTGCAAATAAGCGAACAGCTTCACTTAAATAGCTTAGTAAAAATGTATTAAGAAAGATAAAATAATATATATTCTTGTTTATGAAAATGTTAATCAACCATACATATTTACCAAGAAAAAAGGATCATATGGAAAGATTTCATACAAGGAATATAATATATTGTACATACTATATATATGTATATATACATACACACACACACACACACACACACTTACACACAAACTCAAACACACACACACTTACACTCATACACGCGCGCGGGCGTACACATGCACGCACGCACAGGCACACAAACAACGCGCGCGTGCGCACACACACACACACACACACACACACACATACACACACACACACACACACACACACACATACACATACAAGCATGCACGAACGCACGCGCATGCGCATGCGCATGAACGCACGCACACTCGGACACACACACTAATACACATAAATAAATATATAGGTAAAATAATTTAAATAAATTTGTATCTATATATATATATATATATATATATATATATATATATATATATATATATATATATATATATATATAATTAATAAATTAAAAATATTTTTGAAAAACAAGATTACTTTTAATGAATATTTTTGAGTTTAAAGATTTATATTTAAAATATCATAAAGTTTAAGAGAAAGATGTTTTGAAATTTGCTGGAAAGGAAATCTTTATTTCCTTTATTAAAATATCAAATGAAGTGAATATTAATAAAACATTGGCTTTCATAACAGAATGTTTTTAATCGTTTTGTAAATATAGGTTTTCAGTCCTACTACTGAAGTGTTTTTACGGTAACCAATATTTCATATAAAAGCAAATAAGCCACCTTTTTGTATTCAGATTTATATGCCGCGTTATTAAATCAGGAATATTCCAGGAATTGTTATTGAAATATGAACACCAGGAGTCAAGACAGTTTTGTTTTACAAATGTCAGGTAACCACAATCGGTAGAACAAATCTGATCGTATCTGTACATAAATGACTATAAATCGAAATCAAGTGCAATTTATAAATCTCTGGTACTTGATACGCTCTCCTGCAACACAGGATATGAGTCTAGATTACTGTTGCTAGGCAGCAGGACTGTGGAATACTGCCTCAGTATTTATTTTATATTTCTTTTCTATCAGTATAAATTGGTAGTCGAAATAAAACAAGAAATTTCACAAAAGTAATAAAAGCAAGGAATAAACTTTAGCGGGGCAGATTTGAGGTTTTGAACTGATGTGATCTGTAATTGTGGAGGCAAACATTCGTTTATGAAATGTATAACATTTAATAATGTAGAGCTGATGTCAATGAATATTACTTGTCTCAAACATTTTGTTCCCAAGTAAAGAACGGGGGTGCAAAGATATTATTTTCGGATTTTCATTTTTAAACAATTGTTTAGGCTCTTAACTATTCCTTGTAAATAAAATGGAAACACGTGTGACGAGATGGAAGAATTATTACTACAATACAAAGCCTATACGGAGCAACGATAAGATCATCAACTGGCTGATTTGTGTCACACAAGAACGGGCTATGCCAGGAGAAGGATAGATGGGATTAGGGATCCAAGAGATTTGCTTATGGGAAGTAATGTCTGGATTGGGGAGGATATCTGAAACAGAGCTAACCGGTTGACAACTGAAGAGGATTTCATTGCGATACACGTTACTGCTTTCCAGCACACAATTTGATGCCAGTGTTTCACTTTATGCATTGGATTGTTCGTGCTACCAAAACTTTTATAAAACCAGACCTATCGCAATCGAATATTATGTAATACACTTTGAAAACTTTTATAAATGGTTTTATCTTGCTCGTATGATAAATCGATGAAAATGTTACAACATTGAATATCACTGTTTACTGCACATAGTGATCAATTACTACAGAACCATGCAAGGGAAACACATGGCAACGGTTATGGTGTAACTAACATAACCTAACTTGATCATATAGAGCAAGTTATATTGAGGTATTTCTATATAAAATAAATATATTACACTTGTATAATAATAAATCTAAAACAAATTTTAACGTATTGCATACATGTTCTTGTGCTCCTATTTCACTGTCCCAAAGTCGTTTCGCCTTTAAAAATCACAGATTAAGTAAATACATTTGCAGCCTATATAGAGCGTGTTGCAATACCTGTTGAATCGCCCCTGTTGGGCTGCTCTGTGTCTCCTTTGTACAAAGCTTTAGAAGTGTTGGGACATCTGACATTTTATGTGTTGCTATGAATCTGACAGCCTCTTTGAAACGTTACTGTTCACTTTTTAATAATTGTATTTTTATGTTTGTGGAACGTCCCAGTCTTGACTTAACTTTGACGTAAAAGCAATTAGACACTCGTCTGTCAAACGCAAGCAGCCCTGCCAAGGTAGCTTGAGCACGTCGAGAGTATCAAGGCTTTGACAGAAAGCCGAAACAATCCAGAGGTTTACGTAAGAGTGTTGGAATTATTTTGCTGAATGTAAACATGTAGTTTTCATTTTATAATTACATCACGATGCAGTATACTCAAGGGACGTTCTAAGGACCACTTAATTACTTAGCAATTTATATTAAGCATCAGAATTTACAAAAAGTTTACTTTAAAGTGGTAGCTAGACTACCCGAATACATACTTAGTTCTACCGTCTTCTGCTTTTGTATTGTTTAATAATGCCAGGCTTCTACTTACATAATGCTACCCTTATTCTTCAATAAAGCCATCTTCTGCCTCTGTATTGTGAGGCACCTGCTTAATAATGCCAGGCTTCTACTTACATAATGCTACCCTTATTCTTCAATAAAGCCATCTTCTGCCTCTGTATTGTGAGGCTCCTGCTTAATAATGCCAGGCTTCTACTTACATAATGCTACCCTTAATCTTCAATAAAGCCATCTTCTACCTCTGTATTGTGAGGCTCCTGCTTAATAATGCCAGGCTTCTACTTACATAATGCTACCCTTATTCTTCAATAAAGCCATCTTCTGCCTCTGTACTGTGAGGCTCCTGCTTAATAATGCCAGGCTTCTACTTACATAATGCTACCCTTATTCTTCAATAAAGCCATCTTCTGCCTCTGTATTGTGAGGCTCCTGCTTAATAATGACAGGCTTCTACTTACATAATGCTACCCTTATTCTTCAATAAAGCCATCTTCTGCCTCTGTATTGTGAGGCTCCTGCTTAATAATGCCAGGCTTCTACTTACATAATGCTACCCTTATTCTTCAATAAAGCCATCTTCGCCTCTGTATTGTGAGGCTCCTGCTTAATAATGCCAGGCTTCTACTTACATAATGCTACCCTTATTCTTCAATAAAGCCATCTTCTGCCTCTGTATTGTGAGGCTCCTGCTTAATAATGCCAGGCTTCTACTTACATAATGCTACCCTTATTCTTCAATAAAGTCATCTTCTGCCTCTGTATTGTTACGATCCGGCTTTAATAATGCCAGGCTTCTACTTAAATAATGGCACGATTTTCGTCAATAAAGCCATCTTCTGCTCCTGTATTGCGAGGCTCCTGCTTTATTAATGCCAGGCTTCTAATTAAATAATGCCAAGTTTTTTCGTCAATAAAGCCATCTTCTGCTAATCTATTGTGGGGCTCCTGCTTTAATAATGCCAGGCTTCTAATTAAATAATGCCACGTTTTTTCGTCAATAAATCCATCTTCTGCCATCTATTCTGGGGCTCCTGCTTTAATAATGCCAGGATTCTACTTAAATAATGGCACGTTTTTTCGTCAATAAAGCCATCTTCTGCTCCTCTATTGTGGGGCTCCTGCTTTAATAATGCCAGGATTCTACTTAAATAATGCCACGCTTTATCGTCAATAAAGCCATCTTTTGCGTTTGTATTGTTAGGCTCCTGCTTTAATATTACCAGGATTATACTTAATTAATGCCACATGTATTCTTCAATAAAGCCATCTTCTGCCTCTGTATTGTGAGGCTCCTGCTATAATAATGCCAGGCTTCTACTAAAATAATGGCACGCTTTTTCGTCAATAAATCCATCTTCTGCTATCTATTGTGGGGCTCCTGCTTTAATAATGCCAGGATTCTACTTAAATAATGGCACGTTTTTTCGTCAATAAAGCCATCTTCTGCTCCTTTATTGTGGGGCTCCTGCTTTAATAATGCCAGGATTTTACTCAAATAATGCCACGCTTTATCGTCAATAAAGCCATCTTTTGCGTTTGTATTGTTAGGCTCCTGCTTTAATATTACCAGGATTATACTTAAGTAATGCCACATGTATTCTTCAATAAAGCCTTCTTCTGCTTCTGTATTGTGAGGCTCCTGCTTTAATAATGCCAGGCTTCTACTTACATAATGCTACCCTTATTCTTCAATAAAGCCATCTTCTGCCTCTGTATTGTGAGGCTCCTGCTTTAATAATGCCAGGCTTCTACTAAAATAATGGCACGCTTTTTCGTCAATAAAGCCATCTTCTGCTCCAGTATTGTGAGGCTCCTGCTTTAATAATGCCAGGCTTCTACCTAAAAAATGCCAGGCTTTTTCTTCATAAAGCCATCTTCTGCGTCTCAATTTTTAGGCTCCTGCTTTAATAATGCCAGGCTTCTTATTAATAATGCCAAACTTAAACTTCAATGAAGCCATCTTCTGCTTCTGTATTTTGATGCTCCTGCTTTAATAATGCCTGGATTATACCTAAATAATACCAAATTATTCCTCAATAAAGCCATCTTCTGCTTCTGTATGGTTAAACTCATGCTATAATAATGCCAAGATACTACCTAAATAAAACCAAATTATTCCTCAATAAAGCCATCTTCTGCTTCTGTATTGTGAGGCTTCTGCTTTAATAATGCCATGCTTCTACTGATATATTGCTACGCTTATTCTTCAATAAAGCCATCTTCTGCTTCTGTATTCTGAGGATACTACTTTAGTAATGCCATGCTTCTACCTAAATAATACCACGCATTTTCTTCAATAACGCCATCTTCTGCTTCTGTATTGTGAGGCTCCTGCTTTAATAATGCCAGGATTCTACCTAAATAATGCCATGCTTATTCTTCAATAAAGCCATCTTCTGCTTCTGTATTGTGAGGCTTCTGCTATAATAATCCCAAACCTATACCTAAATAATGCCACACCTATTCTTCAATAAAGTAATCTTCCGCGTCTGTATTGTTAGGCTCATGCTTTAATATTACCAGGATTACTCTTAAATAATGCCACATTTATTCTTCAATAAAGCCGTCTTCTGCTTCTGTATTGTGAGGCTCCTGCTTTAGTAATGCCAGGATTCTACCTAAATAATGCGACGCATATTCTTCAATAAAGGCATTTTCTGCGTCTGTTCGGTTAGGCTCCTGCATTAATATAAACAGGATTCTACCTAAATAATGCCGCACTTATTTTTCAATAAAGCCATCTTCTGCAACTGTATTGAGAGGCTCCTGCTTTAGTAATGCCAGGATTCTACCTAAATAATGCCACACTATTCTTCAATAAAGCCATTTTCTGCTTCTGTATTATTAGGCTCCTGCTTTATTAAGGCCAGGATTCTACCTAAATAATTCCACGCACATTCCTCAATAAAGCCATCTTCTGCCTCTGTATTGTGAGGCTACTGCTTTAATAAAGCCACGCTGTTTCTTCAATAAAGCCAATTTCTGCTTCTGTATTGTGGATGGTAGGATTCTACTTTAATAATGCCACACCTATCCTTCAATAAAGTCATCTTTTGCTTTTGTATTGTGAGGCTACTTCTTAATAATGCCAGACTTCTACCTAAATAATGCCACGCTTTTTCTTCATAAAACTATCTTCTGCGTCTGTATTGTGAGGATCCTGCTTTAATAATGCCAGCCTTCTACCTAAATAATTCCACGCATTTTCTTCAATAAGTCCATCTTCTGCGTCTGTATTGTGAGGCTAGTGCTTTAATAATGCCAGAATTCTACCTAAATAATGCCACACTTTTTCTTCAATAAAGCCATCATCTGCATCTGTATTGTTATGCTCCTGCTTCAATAATGCCAGGATTCTACCTAAATAGAGAAAGGCTTTTTCTTCAATAAAGTCATCTTCTGCGTCTGTATTGTGAGGCTCCCGCTTTAATAATGCCAGACTTTTACTTAAATAATGCCACGCTTATTGTTCAATAAAGCCATCTTCTGCATCTGTATTTTTAGGCACCTGCTTTAATAATGCCAGGATTCTACCCAAAAAATTCCACGCTTATTCTTCAATAAAGCCATCTTCTGCGTCTGTATTGTTAAGCTCCTGCTTTAATAATACCAGGATTCTACTTAAATAATGCCAAAATTATTTTTCTGTAAAGCCATCTTCTGCTTCTGTATTGTTGAGCTCCTGCTTTAATAATGCCAGGATACTACCTAAAACATACCACGCTTATTCCTCAATAAAGCCATCTTCTGCTTCTGTATTGTGGGGCTATTGCTTTAATAATGCCATGCTTCTGCTTATATAATGCCATGATTTTTCTTCATAAAGCCATCTTCTGCGTCTGTATTGTGAGGGTCCTGCTTTATTAATGCCAGGCTTCTACCTAAATAAAGAAAGGCTTTTTCTTCAATAAAGTCTACTTCTGCGTCTGTATTGTGAGGCTCCTGCTTTAATAATGCCAGGCTACTACTTAAATAATGCCAAGTTTGTTTTTCAATAAAGCCATCTACTGCGTCTCTATTGTTAGGCTCCTGCTTTAAAAATCCCAGGATTCTACCTAAATAATGCGACGCATATTCTTCAATAAAGGCATTTTCTGCGTCTGTTCGGTTAGGCTCCTGCTTTAATATAAACAGGATTCTACCTAAATAATGCCGCACTTATTTTTCAATAAAGCCATCTTCTGCAACTGTATTGAGAGGCTCCTGCTTTAGTAATGCCAGGATTCTACCTAAATAATGCCACACTATTCTTCAATAAAGCCATTTTCTGCTTCTGTATTATTAGGCTCCTGCTTTATTAAGGCCAGGAGTCTACCTAAATAATTCCACGCACAATTTCTCAATAAAGCCATCTTCTGCCTCTGTATTGTGAGGCTACTGCTTTAGTAATGCCAGGATTCTACATAAATATTGCCACACTTTTCTTTCAATAAAGCCATCTTCTCCTTTTGTATTTTTAGGCTCCTGCTTTAATAATGCCAGGCTTCTACTGAAATAATGCCACGCTTATTCTTCAATAAAGACGTCTTCTGCGTCTGTATTGTTAGGCTCCTGCTTTAATAATGCCAGGATTCTAATGTTAGTTTCTGCTTTAATCATTCCAGGCTTTTAAATCAATAACGCTAAGCCTCTACTTTAATTTTAACAATCTTCTGTTTCATAATTGTCAAGTCATTTCTAAATCAATTCTAATGGTTTAATATTCCCAAGTCTCTGCTCTAACCATCCCAAGCTAATGCTTCGTTTATGCTTTAATATTGCCAAGCCTTTACATTAGTAATGATAACCTGCTACTATGCTATTTTCAAGCATCTGATTTCATAATTATTCAATATTTCCTATTCACAGTAGTATGCTGCAGGGATATCTTAGGAAAGGTAAATATTGTATGTCGATTTTAAAGTTACCATTAGACATTTAGTAGGATTATTTAATAAAACCTATAGTTGCCAGTGTCATTGTTGAAAGTTATATTTCTTAAATATGGCGCCGTTATCATTAGATATTTAGTAGGCCTATTTAATAAACCCTATAGTTGCCAGTATCATTGTTGAAAGTTATATTTCTTAAATATGGCGCCGTTATCATTAGAAATTTAGTAGGTTTATTTAAAAAATCCTATAGTTGCCAGTGTCATTGTTGAAAGTTATATTTCTTAAATATGGCGCCGTTATCATTAGAAATTTAGTAGGTTTTTTTAATAAAACCTATAGTTGCCAGTGTCATTGTTGAGAGTTATATATCTTAAACATTGCGCCGTTATCATTAGAAATTTAGTAGGTTTATTTAAAAAATCCTATAGTTGCCAGTGTCATTGTTGAAAGTTATATTTCTTAAATATGGCGCCGTTATCATTAGAAATTTAGTAGGTTTATTTAAAAAATCCTATAGTTGCCAGTGTCATTGTTGAAAGTTATATTTCTTAAAGATTGCGCCGTTATCATTAGAAATTTAGTAGGTTTATTTAAAAAATCCTATTGTTGCCAGTGTCATTGTTGAAAATTATATTTCTTAAAGATGGCGCCGTTGTCATTAGAAATTTAGTAGGTTTATTTAAAAAATTCTATAGTTGCCAGTGTCATTGTTGAAAGTTATATTTCTTAAAGATTGCGCCGTTATCATTAGAAATTTAGTAGGTTTATTTAAAAAATCCTATTGTTGCCAGTGTCATTGTTGAAAATTATATTTCCTAAAGATGGCGCCGTTGTCATTAGAAATTTAGTAGGTTTATTTAAAAAATCCTATTGTTGCCAGTGTCATTGTTGAAAATTATATTTCTTAAAGATGGCGCCGTTGTCATTAGAAATTTAGTAGGTTTTTTTAATAAAACCTATAGTTGCCAGTGTCATTGTTGAAAGTTATATTTCTTAAAGATTACGGCGTTATCATTAGAAATTTAGTAGGTTTTTTTAATAAAACCTATAGTTGCCAGTGTCATTGTTGAGAGTTATATATCTTAAACATTGCGCCGTTATCATTAGAAATTTAGTAGGTTTATTTAAAAAATCCTATAGTTGCCAGTGTCATTGTTGAAAGTTATATTTCTTAAATATGGCGCCGTTATCATTAGAAATTTAGTAGGTTTATTTAAAAAATCCTATACTTGCCAGTGTCATTGTTGAAAGTTATATTTCTTAAAGATGGCGCCGTTATCATTAGAAATTTAGTAGGTTTATTTAAAAAATCCTATTGTTGCCAGTGTCATTGTTGAAAATTATATTTCTTAAAGATGGCGCCGTTGTCATTAGAAATTTAGTAGGTTTATTTAAAAAATCCTATAGTTGCCAGTGTCATTGTTGAAAGTTATATTTCTTAAATATGGCGCCGTTATCATTAGAAATTTAGTAGGTTTATTTAAAAAATCCTATAGTTGCCAGTGTCATTGTTGAAAGTTATATTTCTTAAAGATTGCGCCGTTATCATTAGAAATTTAGTAGGTTTATTTAAAAAATCCTATTGTTGCCAGTGTCATTGTTGAAAATTATATTTCTTAAAGATGGCGCCGTTGTCATTAGAAATTTAGTAGGTTTTTTTAATAAAACCTATAGTTGCCAGTGTCATTGTTGAAAGTTATATTTCTTAAAGATTACGCCGTTATCATTAGAAATTTAGTAGGTTTTTTTAATAAAACCTATAGTTGCCAGTGTCATTGTTGAGAGTTATATATCTTAAACATTGCGCCGTTATCATTAGAAATTTAGTAGGTTTATTTAAAAAATCCTATAGTTGCCAGTGTCATTGTTGAAAGTTATATTTCTTAAATATGGCGCCGTTATCATTAGAAATTTAGTAGGTTTATTTAAAAAATCCTATTGTTGCCAGTGTCATTGTTGAAAATTATATTTCTTAAAGATGGCGCCGTTGTCATTAGAAATTTAGTAGGTTTTTTTAATAAAACCTATAGTTGCCAGTGTCATTGTTGAAAGTTATATTTCTTAAAGATTACGCCGTTATCATTAGAAATTTAGTAGGTTTTTTTAATAAAACCTATAGTTGCCAGTGTCATTGTTGAGAGTTATATATCTTAAACATTGCGCCGTTATTATTAGAAATTTAGTAGGTTTATTTATAAAATCCTATAGTTGCCAGTGTCATTGTTGAAAGTTATATTTCTTAAAGATGGCTCCCGTAGCCTTTATCAAACAAATTAGATCTCAGCGCTACATCTATTTTAAATTAAATACTGGAAAACCCAATTTTCAACATTATATTTTTTTGCAACGTAAAACATGTTTTATTTCGTTCATATATATTATTTCAAGTGTGCAATAATTTATATATTTAACTATAAAATATAAACTGTACTTAAAACACTCCCTAAAATATCCACAATGACAACTTTACACAATTATCGCCCTATAGTCCTAGTCTAACCTAACCTAACGCACCCGCGCTAACCTAACCTTTCACAAAGGCAATTGCTGTAGTGCTCTGAGTAAAACAAACATCGCGTTATTACAGGAGGAACACACGGCATGTACAGTAGTGGACAGAACGCGAGGGACTACATGCCACCTTACTTTACAAGTCTAATGATACCCTTTGACATTCTGAGTGGATAGATAGCCCGCTTCATAAACTGTCAGTCAATGCATATCAGATTAAACAAACGTGTGTAATTTTCCGCGTGAGTAGCCGACGTCCTTTGTACTAGGCTGTAACCGGTTTTAACACAGTATGGGCCCTTTCATTAATAAACATGATCATTTTCGTGTTACTTCCATGTCAATTATATACGACGAAAAGAAGCACTTGTTTCTTTAAATTTAAACGTCTTTAGGTTTGTCCAACAAATTTTCTTTAATTAGTCGGAATATGACGTCACATTGCAGATTTATCTAGGCTGAACGAATTTTACCGAATATTTCCGAAAGACAAACATGGCGGATAATGCAACAGCTGTTTCCTTCGTTACTTCATAAATTCTTAGGTTATGATTAAACTTTACATAAGGCGCAATTTCCAGTTCAAGAGAAATATGGTATATTTTTTAAATTATGTAATAACGAATGACTTGATGCAACTGTTATTCAATTCCCAGTATTAGTTCACACTCTCCCTATTAATAAATATACATCTTGTTCAAATTTTTAATCGTTAATAAAATACTCTTTATTCATCCACTCAAGTTCAAATATATTAATTTAAACAAGTGGAGGATGACACTTGATGTAAATACAGTTTTTTTTCAAATAATAATTAATTAATTAAATTAAATTAGTTAATTTTATTAATTAAGTTTGCTTTCTATTTTGCCACCTAATATTGTGATTCTGTGATGCATAGGCCTATATACATATTTAATTCAATTGATTTTTTATTAAAAAATAACTAAAAATATTTCCTACACAGGAATTGACTTATATTTTCCAATTTTAGAGACTACCTGTTATTAATAGGATAATGGTGTGTTTTTATTGTAAATTATCAGTAAGATTGAATGTCTAAGGCAAATGATATGAGTTTTAAATAGATTAACGAAGCATATAGATAGTTAATAGATCTACTCTGAAGTGTTCATGACCTAAGCTATATTTATTAATTATGTTACTTTATTAGGGTCTATTCAGTGAAATAAAACATTTAAACGTTATAGATATAATAATTTGTAAATTTTAATTTTAAAAATATAAAAGGTAAAATACAAATAAGGTTTTCTTTAATTACTGTAATATGTGAGTTTTATATCTTCTAAAAACATTATAATTTTAAGTAGTTAGTGCAACTAAGAACATAAATATAAAGTTAGGTTTTTATTTATTTATTCAAGTTTATTTGTAAAGTTTGTAACTTTTGTGTGTTGTTCTGAACGTGTGTGTTGTTCTAGACGTTATGTGTTCTTTTTTTATTCATGAGTGTAAAAACTGATTTTACAACTTTTTTCAATTTATATGAATTTTATGTTTAACTGAGTAAATGTTTACATTATTACATTTGATTATTACCTCCTCTCATGATTAAGGGGAAATAAGTTTTTAAATAGGTAATTTGGCGTTAGTTTCTTTAATTGTTTCAAGATATTTAATTTAATTTTGTTCTTTAGTGTTTGTGTCGTGTACTAATTAATTTATACCATTGGGGAAAATAACTTACGAACGCGTATTAGTTTGATTGTGATGGACCTTACAAGATCGTAATTACACCTTAAAAGCAAAGTTTTGATGTCATAGATAATTTCATCAGCATACCCATCGCTCCATTATTGACACGATCCTACGTTTAATGATCCTTTCTCTTCAGCAGCGCTGACAGTCGAGCGGCAAATAATGCCAGTAATAATGTCTTACAATATTAAAAAATTAAAAATTTAGAAAATATAATGGCTAGTCGACAATATTAAGCTTAGCATCGTGCAATCGGACAATGGGCGACGACTTCCTTGAACAGAATGGGATCAGAACAATACAGAATTGAGACAACCCTCTATTTAATTCAGACAGGCTAACTTAATTAGTACAGGTACAAGAGAGGTCACAATGGCGGTACTTGTAAACAGAAAATTTAGTTTTTTAAATAATTATTTTAATTTAGCTAGACTAGGAAATTTCTTGTGTAGGACTTCTGAAGAAAATAGATTGATAACGTATTCGATAAAATTACACGATAAAAAGCTAATATTATTACTTTTGTAGATTGTATATGGTTTGTCAAAACATAACCAAATAAATTTGTCTCCTGTGTGTTATAAACTATGACTACTGATCCTCCCAATATAATACCAAGCTACAGACGTCCGCGCATTAAAACTCAACAATGCACAGTACTGCAGAATGCAACAATGTACATCACTGCAAATTGCAACAATAAACTATGAATACTGATCCTCCCAATATAATACTAAGCAACAGACGTCAGCGCATTAAAACTCAACAATGCACAGTACTGCAGAATGCAACAATGTACATCACTGCAAATTGCAACAATAAACTATGAATACTGATCCTCCCAATATAATACTAAGCAACAGACGTCAGCGCATTAAAACTCAACAATGCACAGTACTGTAGAATGCAACAATGTACATCACTGCAGATTGCAACAATAAACTATGTCTACCGATCCTCCCAATATAATACTAAGCAACAGACGTCAGCGCATTAAAACTCAACAATGCACAGTACTGTAGAATGCAACAATGTACATCACTGCAGATTGCAACAATAAACTATGTCTACCGATCCTCCCAATATAATACTAAGCAACAGACGTCAGCGCATTAAAACTCAACAATGCACAGTACTGTAGAATGCAACAATGTACATCACTGCAGATTGCAACAATAAACTATGTCTACCGATCCTCCCAATATAATACTAAGCAACAGACGTCAGCGCATTAAAACTCAACAATGCACAGTACCGCAGAATGCAACAATGTACATCACTGCAGATTGCAACAATAAACTATGTCTACCGATCCTCCCAATATAATACCAAGCTACAGACGTCCGCGCATTACAACTCAACAATGCACAGTACCGCAGAATGCAACAATGTACATCACTGCAGATTGCAACAATAAACTATGACTACTGATCCTCCCAATACAATACCAAGCAACAGACGTCAGCGCATTAAAACTCAACAATGCACAGTACTGTAGAATGCAACAATGTACATCACTGCAGATTGCAACAATAAACTATGAATACTGATCCTCCCAATATAATACTAAGCAACAGACGTCAGCGCATTAAAACTCAACAATGCACAGTACTGCAGAATGCAACAATGTACATCACTGCAAATTGCAACAATAAACTATGAATACTGATCCTCCCAATACAATACTAAGCAACAGACGTCAGCGCATTAAAACTCAACAATGCACAGTACTGTAGAATGCAACAATGTACACCACTGCAAATTGCAACAATAAACTATGAATACTGATCCTCCCAATACAATACTAAGCAACAGACGTCAGCGCATTAAAACTCAACAATGCACAGTACTGTAGAATGCAACAATGTACATCACTGCAGATTGCAACAATAAACTATGTCTACCGATCCTCCCAATATAATACTAAGCAACAGACGTCAGCGCATTAAAACTCAACAATGCACAGTACTGTAGAATGCAACAATGTACATCACTGCAGATTGCAACAATAAACTATGTCTACCGATCCTCCCAATATAATACTAAGCAACAGACGTCAGCGCATTAAAACTCAACAATGCACAGTACTGTAGAATGCAACAATGTACATCACTGCAAATTGCAACAATAAACTATGAATACTGATCCTCCCAATATAATAGTAAGCAACAGACGTCAGCGCATTACAACTCAACAATGCACAGTACTGTAGAATGCAACAATGTACATCACTGCAGATTGCAACAATAAACTATGTCTACCGATCCTCCCAATATAATACTAAGCAACAGACGTCAGCGCATTAAAACTCAACAATGCACAGTACTGTAGAATGCAACAATGTACATCACTGCAGATTGCAACAATAAACTATGTCTACCGATCCTCCCAATATAATACTAAGCAACAGACGTCAGCGCATTAAAACTCAACAATGCACAGTACTGTAGAATGCAACAATGTACACCACTGCAAATTGCAACAATAAACTATGTCTACCGATCCTCCCAATACAATACTAAGCAACAGACGTCAGCGCATTAAAACTCAACAATGCACAGTACTGTAGAATGCAACAATGTACATCACTGCAGATTGCAACAATAAACTATGTCTACCGATCCTCCCAATATAATACTAAGCAACAGACGTCAGCGCATTAAAACTCAACAATGCACAGTACTGTAGAATGCAACAATGTACACCACTGCAGATTGCAACAATAAACTATGTCTACCGATCCTCCCAATATAATACTAAGCAACAGACGTCAGCGCATTAAAACTCAACAATGCACAGTACTGTAGAATGCAACAATGTACATCACTGCAGATTGCAACAATAAACTATGTCTACCGATCCTCCCAATATAATACTAAGCAACAGACGTCAGCGCATTAAAACTCAACAATGCACAGTACTGTAGAATGCAACAATGTACATCACTGCAGATTGCAACAATAAACTATGTCTACCGATCCTCCCAATATAATACTAAGCAACAGACGTCAGCGCATTAAAACTCAACAATGCACAGTACTGTAGAATGCAACAATGTACACCACTGCAAATTGCAACAATAAACTATGAATACTGATCCTCCCAATACAATACTAAGCAACAGACGTCAGCGCATTAAAACTCAACAATGCACAGTACTGTAGAATGCAACAATGTACATCACTGCAGATTGCAACAATAAACTATGTCTACCGATCCTCCCAATATAATACTAAGCAACAGACGTCAGCGCATTAAAACTCAACAATGCACAGTACTGTAGAATGCAACAATGTACATCACTGCAGATTGCAACAATAAACTATGTCTACCGATCCTCCCAATATAATACTAAGCAACAGACGTCAGCGCATTAAAACTCAACAATGCACAGTACTGTAGAATGCAACAATGTACATCACTGCAAATTGCAACAATAAACTATGAATACTGATCCTCCCAATATAATAGTAAGCAACAGACGTCAGCGCATTACAACTCAACAATGCACAGTACTGCAGAATGCAACAATGTACATCACTGCAAATTGCAACAATAAACTATGAATACTGATCATCCCAATATAATACTAAGCAACAGACGTCAGCGCATTACAACTCAACAATGCACAGTACTGCAGAATGCAACAATGTACATCACTGCAAATTGCAACAATAAACTATGAATACTGATCATCCCAATATAATACTAAGCAACAGACGTCAGCGCATTACAACTCAACAATGCACAGTACTGCAGAATGCAACAATGTACAACACTGCAGATTGCAACAATAAGCTATGAATACTGATCATCCCAATATAATACTAAGCAACAGACGTCAGCGCATTACAACTCAACAATGCACAGTACTGCAGAATGCAACAATGTACATCACTGCAAATTGCAACAATAAACTATAAATACTGATCCTCCCAATACAATACCAAGCAACAGACGTCAGCGCATTACAACTCAACAATGTACAGTACTGCAGAATGCAACAATGTACAACACTGCAAATTGCAACAATAAACTATGAATACTGATCCTCCCAATATAATACCAAGCAACAGACGTCAGCGCATTACAACTCAACAATGCACAGTACTGCAGAATGCAACAATGTACATCACTGCAAATTGCAACAATAAACTATGAATACTGATCCTCCCAATACAATACCAAGCAACAGATGTCAGCGCATTACAACTCTACAATGTACAGTACTGCAGAATGCAACAATGTACAACACTGCAAATTGCAACAATAAACTATGAATACTGATCCTCCCAATATAATACCAAGCAACAGACGTCAGCGCATTACAACTCAACAATGCACAGTACTGCAGAATGCAACAATGTACATCACTGCAAATTGCAACAATAAACTATGAATACTGATCCTCCCAATACAATACCAAGCAACAGACGTCAGCGCATTACAACTCAACAATGTACAGTACTGCAGAATGCAACAATGTACAACACTGCAGATTGCAACAATAAACTATGAATACTGATCCTCCCAATATAATACCAAGCAACAGACGTCAGCGCATTACAACTCAACAATGCACAGTACTGCAGAATGCAACAATGTACATCACTGCAAATTGCAACAATAAACTATGAATACTGATCATCCCAATATAATACTAAGCAACAGACGTCAGCGCATTAAAACTCAACAATGCACAGTACTGCAGAATGCAACAATGTACATCACTGCAAATTGCAACAATAAACTATGAATACTGATCCTCCCAATATAATACTAAGCAACAGACGTCAGCGCATTAAAACTCAACAATGCACAGTACTGCAGAATGCAACAATGTACATCACTGCAAATTGCAACAATAAACTATGAATACTGATCCTCCCAATATAATACTAAGCAACAGACGTCAGCGCATTAAAACTCAACAATGCACAGTACTGCAGAATGCAACAATGTACATCACTGCAAATTGCAACAATAAACTATGAATACTGATCCTCCCAATATAATACTAAGCTACAGACGTCAGCGCATTACAACTCAACAATGTACAGTACTGCAGAATGCAACAATGTACAAAACTGCAAATTGCAACAATAAACTATGAATACTGATCCTCCCAATATAATACTAAGCAACAGACGTCAGCGCATTACAACTCCATAATGCATAGTGCTGCAGAATGCAACAATGTACATCACTGCAGATTGCAACAATAAACTATGAATACGGATCCTCCCAATATAATACTAAGCAACAGACGTCAGCGCATTACAACTCCATAATGCATAGTGCTGCAGAATGCAACAATGTACACCACTGCAGATTGCAACAATAAACTATGACTACTGATCCTCCCAATATAATACTAAGCAACAGACGTCAGCGCATTAAAACTCAACAATGCACAGTACTGCAGAATGCAACAATGTACATCACTGCAAATTGCAACAATAAACTATGAATACTGATCCTCCCAATATAATACTAAGCAACAGACGTCAGCGCATTAAAACTCAACAATGCACAGTACTGCAGAATGACACAATGTACATCACTGCAAATTGCAACATTAAACTATGAATACTGATCCTCCCAATATAATACTAAGCAACAGACGTCAGCGCATTAAAACTCAACAATGCACAGTACTGCAGAATGCAACAATGTACATCACTGCAAATTGCAACAATAAACTATGAATACTGATCCTCCCAATATAATACTAAGCAACAGACGTCAGCGCATTAAAACTCAACAATGCACATTTCTGCAGAATGCAACAATGTACATCACTGCAAATTGCAACAATAAACTATGAATACTGATCCTCCCAATATAATACTAAGCAACAGACGTCAGCGCATTACAACTCAACAATGTACAGTACTGCAGAATGCAACAATGTACATCACTGCAAATTGCAACAATAAACTATGAATACTGATCATCCCAATATAATACTAAGCAACAGACGTCAGCGCATTACAACTCAACAATGCACAGTACTGCAGAATGCAACAATGTACATCACTGCAAATTGCAACAATAAACTATGAATACTGATCCTCCCAATACAATACCAAGCAACAGACGTCAGCGCATTACAACTCAACAATGTACAGTACTGCAGAATGCAACAATGTACATCACTGCAAATTGCAACAATAAACTATGAATACTGGTCCTCCCAATATAATACCAAGCAACAGACGTCAGCGCATTACAACTCAACAATGCACAGTACTGCAGAATGCAACAATGTACATCACTGCAAATTGCAACAATAAACTATGAATACTGATCCTCCCAATACAATACCAAGCAACAGACGTCAGAGCATTACAACTCAACAATGTACAGTACTGCAGAATGCAACAATGTACAACACTGCAGATTGTACCAATAAACTATGAATACTGATCCTCCCAATATAATACCAAGCAACAGACGTCAGCGCATTACAACTCAACAATGCACAGTACTGCAGAATGCAACAATGTACATCACTGCAAATTGCAACAATAAACTATGAATACTGATCCTCCCAATATAATACTAAGCAACAGACGTCAGCGCATTAAAACTCAACAATGCACAGTACTGCAGAATGCAACAATGTACATCACTGCAAATTGCAACAATAAACTATGTCTACTGATCCTCCCAATATAATACTAAGCAACAGACGTCAGCGTATTAAAACTCAACAATGCACAGTACTGCAGAATGCAACAATGTACATCACTGCAAATTGCAACAATAAACTATGAATACTGATCCTCCCAATATAATACTTAGCAACAGACGTCAGCGCATTAAAACTCAACAATGCACAGTACTGCAGAATGCAACAATGTACATCACTGCAAATTGCAACAATAAACTATGTCTACTGATCCTCCCAATATAATACTAAGCAACAGACGTCAGCGCATTACAACTCAACAATGCACAGTACTGCAGAATGCAACAATGTACATCACTGCAAATTGCAACAATAAACTATGAATACTGATCCTCCCAATATAATACTAAGCAACAGACGTCAGCGCATTAAAACTCAACAAGTGTACAGTACTGCAGAATGCAACAATGTACATCACTGCAAATTGCAACAATAAACTATGTCTACTGATCCTCCCAATATAATACTAAGCAACAGACGTCAGCGCATTAAAACTCAACAAGTGTACAGTACTGCAGAATGCAACAATGTACATCACTGCAAATTGCAACAATAAACTATGAATACTGATCCTCCCAATATAATACTAAGCAACAGACGTCAGCGCATTAAAACTCAACAAGTGTACAGTACTGCAGAATGCAACAATGTACATCACTGCAAATTGCAACAATAAACTATGAATACTGATCCTCCCAATATAATACTAAGCAACAGACGTCAGCGCATTAAAACTCAACAAGTGTACAGTACTGCAGAATGCAACAATGTACATCACTGCAAATTGCAACAATAAACTATGAATACTGATCCTCCCAATACAATACCAAGCAACAGACGTCAGCGCATTACAACTCAACAATGCACAGTACTGCAGAATGCAACAATGTACATCACTGCAAATTGCAACAATAAACTATGAATACTGATCCTCCCAATATAATACTAAGCAACAGACGTCAGCGCATTAAAACTCAACAAGTGTACAGTACTGCAGAATGCAACAATGTACATCACTGCAAATTGCAACAATAAACTATGTCTACTGATCCTCTCAATATAATACTAAGCAACAGACGTCAGCGCATTAAAACTCAACAAGTGTACAGTACTGCAGAATGCAACAATGTACATCACTGCAAATTGCAACAATAAACTATGAATACTGATCCTCCCAATATAATACTAAGCAACAGACGTCAGCGCATTAAAACTCAACAAGTGTACAGTACTGCAGAATGCAACAATGTACATCACTGCAAATTGCAACAATAAACTATGAATACTGATCCTCCCAATATAATACTAAGCAACAGACGTCAGCGCATTAAAACTCAACAAGTGTACAGTACTGCAGAATGCAGCAATGTACATCACTGCAAATTGCAACAATAAACTATGAATACTGATCCTCCCAATACAATACCAAGCAACAGACGTCAGCGCATTACAACTCAACAATGCACAGTACTGCAGAATGCAACAATGTACATCACTGCAAATTGCAACAATAAACTATGAATACTGATCCTCCCAATACAATACCAAGCAACAGACGTCAGCGCATTACAACTCAACAATGTACAGTACTGCAGAATGCAACAATGTACAACACTGCAAATTGCAACAATAAACTATGAATACTGATCCTCTCAATATAATACCAAGCAACAGACGTCAGCGCATTACAACGCAACAATGCACAGTACTGCAGAATGCAACAATGTACATCACTGCAAATTGCAACAATAAACTATGAATACTGATCCTCCCAATATAATACTAAGCAACAGACGTCAGCGCATTAAAACTCAACAATGCACAGTACTGCAGAATGCAACAATGTACATCACTGCATATTGCAACAATAAACTATGTCTACTGATCCTCCCAATATAATACTAAGCAACAGACGTCAGCGCATTACAACTCAACAAGTGTACAGTACTGCAGACTGCAACAATGTACATCACTGCAAATTGCAACAATAAACTATGTCTACTGATCCTCCCAATATAATACCAAGCAACAGACGTCAGCGCATTACAACTCAACAATGCACAGTACTGCAGAATGCAACAATGTACATCACTGCAAATTGCAACAATAAACTATGAATACTGATCCTCCCAATACAATACCAAGCAACAGACGTCAGCGCATTAAAACTCAACAATGCACAGTACTGCAGAATGCAACAATGTACATCACTGCAAATTGCAACAATAAACTATGTCTACTGATCCTCCCAATATAATACCAAGCAACAGACGTCAGCGCATTAAAACTCAACAATGCACAGTACTGCAGAATGCAACAATGTACATCACTGCATATTGCAACAATAAACTATGAATACTGATCCTCCCAATATAATACTAAGCAACAGACGTCAGCGCATTACAACTCAACAATGTACAGTACTGCAGAATGCAACAATGTACATCACTGCAAATTGCAACAATAAACTATGAATACTGATCATCCCAATATAATACTAAGCAACAGACGTCAGCGCATTACAACTCAACAATGCACAGTACTGCAGAATGCAACAATGTACATCACTGCAAATTGCAACAATAAACTATGAATACTGATCCTCCCAATACAATACCAAGCAACAGACGTCAGCGCATTACAACTCAACAATGTACAGTACTGCAGAATGCAACAATGTACATCACTGCAAATTGCAACAATAAACTATGAATACTGATCCTCCCAATACAATACCAAGCAACAGACGTCAGCGCATTACAACTCAACAATGTACAGTACTGCAGAATGCAACAATGTACATCACTGCAAATTGCAACAATAAACTATGAATACTGATCCTCCCAATATAATACTAAGCAACAGACGTCAGCGCATTAAAACTCAACAATGCACAGTACTGCAGAATGCAACAATGTACATCACTGCAAATTGCAACAATAAACTATGAATACTGATCCTCCCAATATAATACTAAGCTACAGACGTCAGCGCATTACAACTCAACAATGTACAGTACTGCAGAATGCAACAATGTACATCACTGCAAATTGCAACAATATAACTATGAATACTGATCCTCCCAATATAATACTAAGCAACAGACGTCAGCGCATTACAACTCCATAATGCATAGTGCTGCAGAATGCAACAATGTACATCACTGCAGATTGCAACAATAAACTATGAATACTGATCCTCCCAATATAATACTTAGCAACAGACGTCAGCGCATTAAAACTCAACAATGCACAGTACTGCAGAATGCAACAATGTACATCACTGCAAATTGCAACAATAAACTATGTCTACTGATCCTCCCAATATAATACTAAGCAACAGACGTCAGCGCATTACAACTCAACAATGCACAGTACTGCAGAATGCAACAATGTACATCACTGCAAATTGCAACAATAAACTATGAATACTGATCCTCCCAATATAATACTAAGCAACAGACGTCAGCGCATTAAAACTCAACAAGTGTACAGTACTGCAGAATGCAACAATGTACATCACTGCAAATTGCAACAATAAACTATGAATACTGATCCTCCCAATATAATACTAAGCAACAGACGTCAGCGCATTAAAACTCAACAATGCACAGTACTGCAGAATGCAACAATGTACATCACTGCAAATTGCAACAATAAACTATGAATACTGATCCTCCCAATATAATACTAAGCAACAGACGTCAGCGCATTAAAACTCAACAAGTGTACAGTACTGCAGAATGCAACAATGTACATCACTGCAAATTGCAACAATAAACTATGAATACTGATCCTCCCAATACAATACCAAGCAACAGACGTCAGCGCATTACAACTCAACAATGCACAGTACTGCAGAATGCAACAATGTACATCACTGCAAATTGCAACAATAAACTATGAATACTGATCCTCCCAATACAATACCAAGCAACAGACGTCAGCGCATTACAACTCAACAATGTACAGTACTGCAGAATGCAACAATGTACAACACTGCAAATTGCAACAATAAACTATGAATACTGATCCTCTCAATATAATACCAAGCAACAGACGTCAGCGCATTACAACGCAACAATGCACAGTACTGCAGAATGCAACAATGTACATCACTGCAAATTGCAACAATAAACTATGAATACTGATCCTCCCAATATAATACTAAGCAACAGACGTCAGCGCATTAAAACTCAACAATGCACAGTACTGCAGAATGCAACAATGTACATCACTGCATATTGCAACAATAAACTATGTCTACTGATCCTCCCAATATAATACTAAGCAACAGACGTCAGCGCATTACAACTCAACAAGTGTACAGTACTGCAGACTGCAACAATGTACATCACTGCAAATTGCAACAATAAACTATGTCTACTGATCCTCCCAATATAATACCAAGCAACAGACGTCAGCGCATTACAACTCAACAATGCACAGTACTGCAGAATGCAACAATGTACATCACTGCAAATTGCAACAATAAACTATGAATACTGATCCTCCCAATATAATACCAAGCAACAGACGTCAGCGCATTACAACTCAACAATGCACAGTACTGCAGAATGCAACAATGTACATCACTGCAAATTGCAACAATAAACTATGAATACTGATCCTCCCAATACAATACCAAGCAACAGACGTCAGCGCATTAAAACTCAACAATGCACAGTACTGCAGAATGCAACAATGTACATCACTGCAAATTGCAACAATAAACTATGTCTACTGATCCTCCCAATATAATACCAAGCAACAGACGTCAGCGCATTAAAACTCAACAATGCACAGTACTGCAGAATGCAACAATGTACATCACTGCAAATTGCAACAATAAACTATGAATACTGATCCTCCCAATATAATATTAAGCAACAGACGTCAGCGCATTACAACTCAACAATGTACAGTACTGCAGAATGCAACAATGTACATCACTGCAAATTGCAACAATAAACTATGAATACTGATCATCCCAATATAATACTAAGCAACAGACGTCAGCGCATTACAACTCAACAATGCACAGTACTGCAGAATGCAACAATGTACATCACTGCAAATTGCAACAATAAACTATGAATACTGATCCTCCCAATACAATACCAAGCAACAGACGTCAGCGCATTACAACTCAACAATGTACAGTACTGCAGAATGCAACAATGTACATCACTGCAAATTGCAACAATAAACTATGAATACTGATCCTCCCAATACAATACCAAGCAACAGACGTCAGCGCATTACAACTCAACAATGTACAGTACTGCAGAATGCAACAATGTACATCACTGCAAATTGCAACAATAAACTATGAATACTGATCCTCCCAATATAATACTAAGCAACAGACGTCAGCGCATTAAAACTCAACAATGCACAGTACTGCAGAATGCAACAATGTACATCACTGCAAATTGCAACAATAAACTATGAATACTGATCCTCCCAATATAATACTAAGCTACAGACGTCAGCGCATTACAACTCAACAATGTACAGTACTGCAGAATGCAACAATGTACATCACTGCAAATTGCAACAATAAACTATGAATACTGATCCTCCCAATATAATACTAAGCAACAGACGTCAGCGCATTACAACTCCATAATGCATAGTGCTGCAGAATGCAACAATGTACATCACTGCAGATTGCAACAATAAACTATGAATACGGATCCTCCCAATATAATACTAAGCAACAGACGTCAGCGCATTACAACTCCATAATGCATAGTGCTGCAGAATGCAACAATGTACACCACTGCAGATTGCAACAATAAACTATGACTACTGATCCTCCCAATATAATACTAAGCAACAGACGTCAGCGCATTAAAACTCAACAATGCACAGTACTGCAGAATGCAACAATGTACATCACTGCAAATTGCAACAATAAACTATGAATACTGATCCTCCCAATATAATACTAAGCTACAGACGTCAGCGCATTACAACTCAACAATGTACAGTACTGCAGAATGCAACAATGTACATCACTGCAAATTGCAACAATAAACTATGAATACTGATCCTCCCAATATAATACTAAGCAACAGACGTCAGCGCATTACAACTCCATAATGCATAGTGCTGCAGAATGCAACAATGTACATCACTGCAGATTGCAACAATAAACTATGAATACGGATCCTCCCAATATAATACTAAGCAACAGACGTCAGCGCATTACAACTCCATAATGCATAGTGCTGCAGAATGCAACAATGTACACCACTGCAGATTGCAACAATAAACTATGACTACTGATCCTCCCAATATAATACTAAGCAACAGACGTCAGCGCATTAAAACTCAACAATGCACAGTACTGCAGAATGCAACAATGTACATCACTGCAGATTGCAACAATAAGCTATGAATACTGATCCTCCCAATATAATACTAAGCAACAGACGTCAGCGCATTAAAACTCAACAATGCACAGTACTGCAGAATGCAACAATGTACATCACTGCAGATTGCAACAATAAGCTATGAATACTGATCCTCCCAATATAATACTAAGCAACAGACGTCAGCGCATTAAAACTCAACAATGCACAGTACTGCAGAATGCAACAATGTACATCACTGCAAATTGCAACAATAAACTATGAATACTGATCCTCCCAATATAATACTAAGCAACAGACGTCAGCGCATTAAAACTCAACAATGCACAGTACTGCAGAATGACACAATGTACATCACTGCAAATTGCAACATTAAACTATGAATACTGATCCTCCCAATATAATACTAAGCAACAGACGTCAGCGCATTAAAACTCAACAATGCACAGTACTGCAGAATGCAACAATGTACATCACTGCAAATTGCAACAATAAACTATGAATACTGATCCTCCCAATATAATACTAAGCAACAGACGTCAGCGCATTAAAACTCAACAATGCACAGTACTGCAGAATGCAACAATGTACATCACTGCAAATTGCAACAATAAACTATGAATACTGATCCTCCCAATATAATACTAAGCAACAGACGTCAGCGCATTACAACTCAACAATGCACAGTACTGCAGAATGCAACAATGTACATCACTGCAAATTGCAACAATAAACTATGAATACTGATCCTCCCAATACAATACCAAGCAACAGACGTCAGCGCATTACAACTCAACAATGTACAGTACTGCAGAATGCAACAATGTACATCACTGCAAATTGCAACAATAAACTATGAATACTGATCCTCCCAATACAATACCAAGCAACAGACGTCAGCGCATTACAACTCAACAATGTACAGTACTGCAGAATGCAACAATGTACATCACTGCAAATTGCAACAATAAACTATGAATACTGATCCTCCCAATATAATACCAAGCAACAGACGTCAGCGCATTACAACTCAACAATGCACAGTACTGCAGAATGCAACAATGTACATCACTGCAAATTGCAACAATAAACTATGAATACTGATCCTCCCAATACAATACCAAGCAACAGACGTCAGAGCATTACAACTCAACAATGTACAGTACTGCAGAATGCAACAATGTACAACACTGCAGATTGTACCAATAAACTATGAATACTGATCCTCCCAATATAATACCAAGCAACAGACGTCAGCGCATTACAACTCAACAATGCACAGTACTGCAGAATGCAACAATGTACATCACTGCAAATTGCAACAATAAACTATGAATACTGATCCTCCCAATATAATACTAAGCAACAGACGTCAGCGCATTAAAACTCAACAATGCACAGTACTGCAGAATGCAACAATGTACATCACTGCAAATTGCAACAATAAACTATGTCTACTGATCCTCCCAATATAATACTAAGCAACAGACGTCAGCGTATTAAAACTCAACAATGCACAGTACTGCAGAATGCAACAATGTACATCACTGCAAATTGCAACAATAAACTATGAATACTGATCCTCCCAATATAATACTTAGCAACAGACGTCAGCGCATTAAAACTCAACAATGCACAGTACTGCAGAATGCAACAATGTACATCACTGCAAATTGCAACAATAAACTATGTCTACTGATCCTCCCAATATAATACTAAGCAACAGACGTCAGCGCATTACAACTCAACAATGCACAGTACTGCAGAATGCAACAATGTACATCACTGCAAATTGCAACAATAAACTATGAATACTGATCCTCCCAATATAATACTAAGCAACAGACGTCAGCGCATTAAAACTCAACAAGTGTACAGTACTGCAGAATGCAACAATGTACATCACTGCAAATTGCAACAATAAACTATGAATACTGATCCTCCCAATACAATACCAAGCAACAGACGTCAGCGCATTACAACTCAACAATGCACAGTACTGCAGAATGCAACAATGTACATCACTGCAAATTGCAACAATAAACTATGAATACTGATCCTCCCAATACAATACCAAGCAACAGACGTCAGCGCATTACAACTCAACAATGTACAGTACTGCAGAATGCAACAATGTACAACACTGCAAATTGCAACAATAAACTATGAATACTGATCCTCTCAATATAATACCAAGCAACAGACGTCAGCGCATTACAACTCAACAATGCACAGTACTGCAGAATGCAACAATGTACATCACTGCAAATTGCAACAATAAACAATGAATACTGATCCTCCCAATATAATACTAAGCAACAGACGTCAGCGCATTAAAACTCAACAATGCACAGTACTGCAGAATGCAACAATGTACATCACTGCATATTGCAACAATAAACTATGTCTACTGATCCTCCCAATATAATACTAAGCAACAGACGTCAGCGCATTTTAACTCAACAAGTGTACAGTACTGCAGACTGCAACAATGTACATCACTGCAAATTGCAACAATAAACTATGTCTACTGATCCTCCCAATATAATACCAAGCAACAGACGTCAGCGCATTACAACTCAACAATGCACAGTACTGCAGAATGCAACAATGTACATCACTGCAAATTGCAACAATAAACTATGAATACTGATCCTCCCAATATAATACCAAGCAACAGACGTCAGCGCATTACAACTCAACAATGCACAGTACTGCAGAATGCAACAATGTACATCACTGCAAATTGCAACAATAAACTATGAATACTGATCCTCCCAATACAATACCAAGCACCAGACGTCAGCGCATTACAACTCAACAAGTGTACAGTACTGCAGAATGCAACAATGTACATCACTGCAAATTGCAACAATAAACTATGTCTACTGATCCTCCCAATATAATACCAAGCAACAGACGTCAGCGCATTAAAACTCAACAATGCACAGTACTGCAGAATGCAACAATGTACATCACTGCAAATTGCAACAATAAACTATGTCTACTGATCCTCCCAATATAATACCAAGCAACAGACGTCAGCGCATTAAAACTCAACAATGCACAGTACTGCAGAATGCAACAATGTACATCACTGCAAATTGCAACAATAAACTATGTCTACTGATCCTCCCAATATAATACTAAGCAACAGACGTCAGCGCATTAAAACTCAACAATGCACAGTACTGCAGAATGCAACAATGTACATCACTGCAGATTGCAACAATAAACTATGACTACTGATCCTCCCAATATAATACTAAGCAACAGACGTCAGCGCATTACAACTCAACAATGTACAGTACTGCAGAATGCAACAATGTACATCACTGCAAATTGCAACAATAAACTATGTCTACTGATCCTCCCAATATAATACTAAGCAACAGACGTCAGCGCATTAAAACTCAACAATGCACAGTACTGCAGAATGCAACAATGTACATCACTGCAAATTGCAACAATAAACTATGTCTACTGATCCTCCCAATATAATACCAAGCAACAGACGTCAGCGCATTAAAACTCAACAATGCACAGTACTGCTGAATGCAACAATGTACATCACTGCAAATTGCAACAATAAACTATGTCTACTGATCCTCCCAATATAATACTAAGCAACAGACGTCAGCGCATTAAAACTCAACAATGCACAGTACTGCAGAATGCAACAATGTACATCACTGCAAATTGCAACAATAAACTATGTCTACTGATCCTCCCAATATAATACTAAGCAACAGACGTCAGCGCATTAAAACTCAACAATGCACAGTACTGCAGAATGCAACAATGTACATCACTGCAAATTGCAACAATAAACTATGTCTACTGATCCTCCCAATTTAATACCAAGCAACAGACGTCAGCGCATTAAAACTCAACAATGCACAGTACTGCAGAATGCAACAATGTACATCACTGCAAATTGCAACAATAAACTATGTCTACTGATCCTCCCAATATAATACTAAGCAACAGACGTCAGCGCATTAAAACTCAACAATGCACAGTACTGCAGAATGCAACAATGTACATCACTGCAAATTGCAACAATAAACTATGAATACTGATCCTCCCAATACAATACCATGCAACAGACGTCAACGCATTACAACTCAACAAGTGTACAGTACTGCAGAATGCAACAATGTACATCACTGCAAATTGCTACAATAAACTATGAATACTGATCCTCCCAATACAATACTAAGCAACAGACGTCAGCGCATTACAACTCAACAAGTGTACAGTACTGCAGAATGCAACAATGTACATCACTGCAAATTGCAACAATAAACTATGAATACTGATCCTCCCAATACAATACCAAGCAACAGACGTCAGCGCATTACAACTCAACAAGTGTACAGTACTGCAGAATGCAACAATGTACATCACTGCAAATTGCAACAATAAACTATGAATACTGATCCTCCCAATACAATACTAAGCAACAGACGTCAGCGCATTAAAACTCAACAATGCACAGTACTGCAGAATGCAACAATGTACATCATTGCAGATTGCAACAATAAACTATGTCTACTGATCCTCCCAATATAATACTAAGCAACAGACGTCAGCGCATTAAAACTCAACAATGCACAGTACTGCAGAATGCAACAATGTACATCACTGCAAATTGCAACAATAAACTATGAATACTGATCCTCCCAATACAATACCAAGCAACAGACGTCAGCGCATTACAACTCAACAAGTGTACAGTACTGCAGAATGCAACAATGTACATCACTGCAAATTGCAACAATAAACTATGTCTACTGATCCTCCCAATATAATACCAAGCAACAGACGTCAGCGCATTAAAACTCAACAATGCACAGTACTGCAGAATGCAACAATGTACATCACTGCAAATTGCAACAATAAACTATGTCTACTGATCCTCCCAATATAATACCAAGCAACAGACGTCAGCGCATTAAAACTCAACAATGCACAGTACTGCAGAATGCAACAATGTACATCACTGCAAATTGCAACAATAAACTATGTCTACTGATCCTCCCAATATAATACTAAGCAACAGACGTCAGCGCATTAAAACTCAACAATGCACAGTACTGCAGAATGCAACAATGTACATCACTGCAAATTGCAACAATAAACTATGAATACTGATCCTCCCAATACAATACCAAGCAACAGACGTCAGCGCATTACAACTCAACAAGTGTACAGTACTGCAGAATGCAACAATGTACATCACTGCAGATTGCAACAATAAACTATGACTACTGATCCTCCCAATATAATACTAAGCAACAGACGTCAGCGCATTACAACTCAACAATGTACAGTACTGCAGAATGCAACAATGTACATCACTGCAAATTGCAACAATAAACTATGAATACTGATCCTCCCAATATAATACTAAGCAACAGACGTCAGCGCATTACAACTCAACAATGTACAGTACTGCAGAATGCAACAATGTACATCACTGCAAATTGCAACAATAAACTATGAATACTGATCCTCCCAATACAATACCAAGCAACAGACGTCAGCGCATTACAACTCAACAAGTGTACAGTACTGCAGAATGCAACAATGTACATCACTGCAGATTGCAACAATAAACTATGACTACTGATCCTCCCAATATAATACTAAGCAACAGACGTCAGCGCATTACAACTCAACAATGTACAGTACTGCAGAATGCAACAATGTACATCACTGCAAATTGCAACAATAAACTATGTCTACCGATCCTCCCAATATAATACTAAGCAACAGACGTCAGCGCATTAAAACTCAACAATGCACAGTACTGCAGAATGCAACAATGTACATCACTGCAAATTGCAACAATAAACTATGACTACTGATCCTCCCAATATAATACTAAGCAACAGACGTCAGCGCATTACAACTCAACAATGTACAGTACTGCAGAATGCAACAATGTACATCACTGCAAATTGCAACAATAAACTATGTCTACTGATCCTCCCAATATAATACTAAGCAACAGACGTCAGCGCATTAAAACTCAACAATGCACAGTACTGCAGAATGCAACAATGTACATCACTGCAAATTGCAACAATAAACTATGTCTACTGATCCTCCCAATATAATACCAAGCAACAGACGTCAGCGCATTAAAACTCAACAATGCACAGTACTGCTGAATGCAACAATGTACATCACTGCAAATTGCAACAATAAACTATGTCTACTGATCCTCCCAATATAATACTAAGCAACAGACGTCAGCGCATTAAAACTCAACAATGCACAGTACTGCAGAATGCAACAATGTACATCACTGCAAATTGCAACAATAAACTATGTCTACTGATCCTCCCAATATAATACTAAGCAACAGACGTCAGCGCATTAAAACTCAACAATGCACAGTACTGCAGAATGCAACAATGTACATCACTGCAAATTGCAACAATAAACTATGTCTACTGATCCTCCCAATTTAATACCAAGCAACAGACGTCAGCGCATTAAAACTCAACAATGCACAGTACTGCAGAATGCAACAATGTACATCACTGCAAATTGCAACAATAAACTATGTCTACTGATCCTCCCAATATAATACTAAGCAACAGACGTCAGCGCATTAAAACTCAACAATGCACAGTACTGCAGAATGCAACAATGTACATCACTGCAAATTGCAACAATAAACTATGAATACTGATCCTCCCAATACAATACCATGCAACAGACGTCAACGCATTACAACTCAACAAGTGTACAGTACTGCAGAATGCAACAATGTACATCACTGCAAATTGCTACAATAAACTATGAATACTGATCCTCCCAATACAATACTAAGCAACAGACGTCAGCGCATTACAACTCAACAAGTGTACAGTACTGCAGAATGCAACAATGTACATCACTGCAAATTGCAACAATAAACTATGAATACTGATCCTCCCAATACAATACCAAGCAACAGACGTCAGCGCATTACAACTCAACAAGTGTACAGTACTGCAGAATGCAACAATGTACATCACTGCAAATTGCAACAATAAACTATGAATACTGATCCTCCCAATACAATACTAAGCAACAGACGTCAGCGCAATAAAACTCAACAATGCACAGTACTGCAGAATGCAACAATGTACATCATTGCAGATTGCAACAATAAACTATGTCTACTGATCCTCCCAATATAATACTAAGCAACAGACGTCAGCGCATTAAAACTCAACAATGCACAGTACTGCAGAATGCAACAATGTACATCACTGCAAATTGCAACAATAAACTATGAATACTGATCCTCCCAATACAATACCAAGCAACAGACGTCAGCGCATTACAACTCAACAAGTGTACAGTACTGCAGAATGCAACAATGTACATCACTGCAAATTGCAACAATAAACTATGTCTACTGATCCTCCCAATATAATACCAAGCAACAGACGTCAGCGCATTAAAACTCAACAATGCACAGTACTGCAGAATGCAACAATGTACATCACTGCAAATTGCAACAATAAACTATGTCTACTGATCCTCCCAATATAATACCAAGCAACAGACGTCAGCGCATTAAAACTCAACAATGCACAGTACTGCAGAATGCAACAATGTACATCACTGCAAATTGCAACAATAAACTATGTCTACTGATCCTCCCAATATAATACCAAGCAACAGACGTCAGCGCATTAAAACTCAACAATGCACAGTACTGCAGAATGCAACAATGTACATCACTGCAAATTGCAACAATAAACTATGAATACTGATCCTCCCAATACAATACCAAGCAACAGACGTCAGCGCATTACAACTCAACAAGTGTACAGTACTGCAGAATGCAACAATGTACATCACTGCAGATTGCAACAATAAACTATGACTACTGATCCTCCCAATATAATACTAAGCAACAGACGTCAGCGCATTACAACTCAACAATGTACAGTACTGCAGAATGCAACAATGTACATCACTGCAAATTGCAACAATAAACTATGAATACTGATCCTCCCAATATAATACTAAGCAACAGACGTCAGCGCATTACAACTCAACAATGTACAGTACTGCAGAATGCAACAATGTACATCACTGCAAATTGCAACAATAAACTATGAATACTGATCCTCCCAATACAATACCAAGCAACAGACGTCAGCGCATTACAACTCAACAAGTGTACAGTACTGCAGAATGCAACAATGTACATCACTGCAGATTGCAACAATAAACTATGACTACTGATCCTCCCAATATAATACTAAGCAACAGACGTCAGCGCATTACAACTCAACAATGTACAGTACTGCAGAATGCAACAATGTACATCACTGCAAATTGCAACAATAAACTATGTCTACCGATCCTCCCAATATAATACTAAGCAACAGACGTCAGCGCATTAAAACTCAACAATGCACAGTACTGCAGAATGCAACAATGTACATCACTGCAAATTGCAACAATAAACTATGAATACTGATCCTCCCAATACAATACCAAGCAACAGACGTCAGCGCATTACAACTCAACAATGCACAGTACTTTAGAATGCAACAATGTACATCATTGCAGATTGCAACAATAAACTATGAATACTGATCCCCCCAATACAATACTAAGCAAAAGACGTCAGCGCATTACAACTCAACAATGTACAGTACTGCAGAATGCAACAATGTACAACACTGCAGATTGCAACAATAAACTATGAATACTGATCCTCCCAATACAATACCAAGCAACAGACGTCAGCGCATTACAACTCAACAATGCACAGTACTGCAGAATGCAACAATGTACATCACTGCAGATTGCAACAATAAACTATGAATACTGATCCTCCCAATACAATACGAAGCAACAGACGTCAGCGCATTACAACTCAACAATGTACAGTACTGCAGAATGCAACAATGTACAACACTGCAGATTGCAACAATAAACTATGAATACTGATCCTCCCAATACAATACCAAGCAACAGACGTCAGCGCATTACAACTCAACAATGCACAGTACTGTAGAATGCAACAATGTACATCATTGCAGATTGCAACAATAAACAGCTCAAAGGCGTTGCAAAACACAACAATGGACGACACTGCTCAACGCAACAATGAACAACACTACTCAAAGCAACAATGTACATCATTACCCAACGCAAAAATGCATAGCCTCTGAACACCGAAACAATGCATTGCGTTGTAGCGTTGCCAAACCCAACAATACATGCAGTGCACGTGTTGAAATAATGCAAGTGGAAGTAGCCTTCACACACCGCTGTTGGAGAGAGTTCAAGTGAAATAGACTTTCACTGAACCGTGAAGAAGACCGTTTATGTTAAGTAGACCTTAGCTCACCCGTGGTGAAGGGCTTCATGTGAAATAGACTTTCACTGAACCCTAGTGGAGGGCGTTTAAGTGAAATAGACTTTCACTGAACTGTGATGAAGGCCGTTTAAATGAAACAGACTCTCAATGAACTGTGGTGAAGGGTGATATATGAAGTAGATTTACACTGACACGTGGTGAAGGGCGTTAAAGTGAAATAGACTTTCACTTATCCATAATGAAAGGCGTTTATGCGAAGTAGACTTTCACTCATTCATGGTAAAAGGCGTTTAATTTAAGTAGAACTCCACTCACACGTGGTGAAGGCCGTAAATATGAATTATACTTTCAATCACCCTTAGTGAAGTGGGTTTAATTGAAGTAGGTTTTTACTCACATTTTGTGAAGAGAAATACATACTACGATGAAGTCAAGTGTTTTTGAGGGTTTATCAATTTCTAAAACAATTTTTACCTCGTAGACGCATGGGATGTTTGAGAGCAGTGGGTAATTAACAATGTCAAAAAAACATTTCCCTTTGACTAAGAGCAAATGTCTTTTACGCCCGGTATGGCTGAAATTGGATCAGAGACACTCTGACGGCTTGATTACGTATCGGCTCTTCACGAATCCCCAGTTAGTCGACGAGGGTAAAAAATACACGATCAAAGAGTGTCCTCTAGTGCGGGTGGTTAACACGATTTACAAAAGCCAAAACTGACCCTTTGTAAGCGTCGGGCCTTTTTGTAGCAGTTAGTAACGTAGTATAACGTAGTAATGGGGCTTGTGGTAATGGAATTGTAATCGGTCTCATTATTGGGAGCTCCATTTGCTTAAAGTCATGTCGTAGGTTACCCTGTCATAGCAGAGGGGGGGGGGGTATAGTTAGAAAAGCGATACAAATCTTCTTCAAAGCCGATGATCATGTAAAGCTTAAACAAATGTAATATACAATAACTTTTAAAACGAAGAAAAAATTTAAACATTTGTAAAGTATTTTCCCGATTGACTTAATAAACATTTCGTACATTAGTTGGTAAAATATGTGAGTACGTAACCGCAAAACTTAGAGATGATTAGACCGAGAAGAATTAAGTTTTTGGTTTTTTCAGTACCATTACGTATATTTTTAAACTAGTCCTTGATATATTCGATATTAGAGAAATAATAATGTATAGTCGAAAATGTTATTAAAACACTAAGAGCACAAACACTAAAATCACGTAATAAAATAATTTAACACTGAAATAAGATCAGAGGTAAAAGATTTATGAAACATATCGCATATAATATGATAAAAAAGATTCACCATTGAAGAAGTAATGGAATCAATCGATTTGTTACTAACAGCAATAAAGGTTAAATATTCTAGAAAAAATTAAAAATTTATAAAAGTTTACGAAAGGAACAGAATAACCACCAAAACCACCTTTTTAAAAAGTTCACGACTATTGCAAAAGAATAATATCTGGAGGTAAATATAAACCGGTTTACAGCAGGGATAGGGAATAAACCGATCAGTACTGTGTATGGGAGTACACTCCCATATGAGAACTCTGTGGGAACTAGGAATGCCTGTCGATTGTGTAAGAAGCAGAACTCATTCCTTTTTTTAATCAATTAAACCCACTTCAAGTACTTAAAAAAATGAATAATGTTAAATCACTATTTTACTAAATAAAGTTTCGGTATCGATGTTACCATCATAAGGCCAACACCGATGGTGGCGATGCTATCAACGAAACTAGTGTACTACTAAGCTGGTTAGTTTTATGTCACGGAACCTAGTGTGTACTACTAAGCTGGTTAGATTTATGTCACGGAACCTAGTGTGTACTACTAAGCTGGTTAGATTTATGTCACGGAACCTAGTGTGTACTACTAAGCTGGTTAGATTTATGTCACGGAACCTAGTGTGTACTACTAAGCTGGTTAGATTTATGTCACGGAACCTAGTGTGTACTACTAAGCTGGTTAGATTTATGTCACGGAACCTAGTGTGTACTACTAAGCTGGTTAGTTCTATGTCACGGAACCTAGTGTGTACTACTAAGCTGGTTAGTTTTATGTCACGGAACCTAGTGTGTACTACTAAGCTGGTTAGTTTTAAGTCACCGAACCTAGTGTGTACTACTAAGCTGGTTACTTTTATGTCACGGAACCTAGTGTGTACTACTAAGCTGGTTAGTTTTATGTCACGGAACCTAGTGTGTACTACTAAGCTGGTTAGTTTTATGTCACGGAACCTAGTGTGTACTACTAAGCTGGTTAGTTTTATGTCACGGAACCTAGTGTGTACTACTAAGCTGGTTAGTTTTATGTCACGGAACCTAGTGTGTACTACTAAGCTGGTTAGTTTTATGTCACGGAACCTAGTGTGTACTACTAAGCTGGTTAGTTTTATGTCACGGAACCTAGTGTGTACTACTAAGCTGGTTAGTTTTATGTCACGGAACCTAGTGTGTACTACTAAGCTGGTTAGTTTTAAGTCACCGAACCTAGTGTGTACTACTAAGCTGGTTACTTTTATGTCACGGAACCTAGTGTGTACTACTAAGCTGGTTAGTTTTATGTCACGGAACCTAGTGTGTACTACTAAGCTGGTTAGTTTTATGTCACGGAACCTAGTGTGTACTACTAAGCTGGTTAGTTTTATGTCACGGAACCTAGTGTGTACTACTAAGCTGGTTAGTTTTATGTCACGGAACCTAGTGTGTACTACTAAGCTGGTTAGTTTTAAGTCACCGAACCTAGTGTGTACTACTAAGCTGGTTACTTTTATGTCACGGAACCTAGTGTGTACTACTAAGCTGGTTAGTTTTATGTCACGGAACCTAGTGTGTACTACTAAGCTGGTTAGTTTTATGTCACGGAACCTAGTGTGTACTACTAAGCTGGTTAGTTTTATGTCACCGAACCTCGTGTGTACTACTAAGCTGGTTACTTTTATGTCACGGAACCTAGTGTGTACTACTAAGCTGGTTAGTTTTATGTCACGGAACCTAGTGTGTACTACTAAGCTGGTTAGTTTTATGTCACCGAACCTAGTGTGTACTACTAAGATGGTTAGTTTTATGTCACCGAACCTAGTGTGTACTACTAAGCTGGTTACTTTTATGTCACCGAACCTAGTGTGTACTACTAAGCTGGTTAGTTTTAAGTCACCGAACCTAGTGTGTACTACTAAGCTGGTTACTTTTATGTCACGGAACCTAGTGTGTACTACTAAGCTGGTTAGATTTATGTCACCGAACCTAGTGTGTACTACTAAGCTGGTTAGTTATATGGTACCGAACCTAGTGTGTACTACTAAGCTGGTTAGTTATATGGTACCGAACCTAGTGTGTACTACTAAGCTGGTTAGTTTTATGTCACCGAACCTAGTGTGTACTAATAAGCTGGTTAGTTTTATGTCACCAAACCTAGTGTGTACTACTAAGCTGGTTAGTTTTATGTCACGGAACCTAGTGTGTACTACTAAGCTGGTTAGTTTTATGTCACCGAACCTAGTGTGTACTACTAAGCTGGTTAGTTTTAAGTCACCGAACCTAGTGTGTACTACTAAGCTGGTTAGTTTTATGTCACGGAACCTAGTGTGTACTACTAAGCTGGTTAGTTTTAAGTCACCGAACCTAGTTTGTACTACTAAGCTGGTTAGTTTTAAGTCACGGAACCTAGTGTGTACTACTAAGCTGGTTAGTTTTAAGTCACGGAACCTAGTGTGTACTACTAAGCTGGTTAGTTTTATGTCACCGAACCTAGTGTGTACTACTAAGCTGGTTAGTTTTAAGTCACCGAACCTAGTGTGTACTACTAAGCTGGTTAGTTTTATGTCACGGAACCTAGTGTGTACTACTAAGCTGGTTAGTTTTAAGTCACCGAACCTAGTGTGTACTACTAAGCTGGTTAGTTTTATGTCACCGAACCTAGTGTGTACTACTAAGCTGGTTAGTTTTATGTCACCGAACCTAGTGTGTACTACTAAGCTGGTTAGTTTTATGTCACCGAACCTAGTGTGTACGACTAAGCTGGTTAGTTTTATGTCACCGAACCTAGTGTGTACTACTAAGCTGGTTAGTTTTAAGTCACCGAACCTAGTGTGTACTACTAAGCTGGTTAGTTTTATGTCACGGAACCTAGTGTGTACTACTAAGCTGGTTAGTTTTAAGTCACCGAACCTAGTGTGTACTACTAAGCTGGTTAGTTTTAAGTCACCGAACCTAGTGTGTACTACTAAGCTGGTTAGTTTTAAGTCACCAAACCTAGTGTGTACTACTAAGCCGGTTAGTTTTATGTCACCGAACCTAGTGTGCACTACTAAGCTGGTTAGTTTTATGTTACCGAACCTAGTGTGTACTAATAAGCTGGTTAGTTTTATGTTACCGAACCTAGTGTGTACTACTAAGCCGGTTAGTTTTATGTCACCGAACCCAGCGTGTACTACTAAGCTGGTTAGTTTTATGTCACGGAACCTAGTGTGTACTACTAAGCTGGTTAGTTTTATGTCACGGAACCTAGTGTGTACTACTAAGCTGGTTAGTTTTATGTCACGGAACCTAGTGTGTACTACTAAGCTGGTTAGTTTTATGTCACGGAACCTAGTGTGTACTACTAAGCTGGTTAGTTTTATGTCACGGAACCTAGTGTGTACTACTAAGCTGGTTAGTTTTATGTCACGGAACCTAGTGTGTACTACTAAGCTGGTTAGTTTTATGTCATGGAACCTAGTGTGTACTACTAAGCTGGTTAGTTTTATGTCACCAAACCTAGTGTGTACTACTAAGCTGATTAGTTTTAGTACTTTTAAATTGGTCTCAAGAGCTGAGCTCTGATTAACAACCAGGTATAATGAATATTCTTCGAGTTTAGTACAAAATAATTGCGAAATCTCATCAGAAACAGTATTTATGTAGTCCAGCTATCTAGATATAGAGAAGAAAAGAATTATATACGGAGCTACTGTAATTTCTGGTTCGGCTTTTTCGGCCAACGCTAAATGATTCTTTTGGTCCCAATGGATAACCTTTAGTGTTTTCCCCTATTTTCCTACTAGGGGAGATATATCGAGTAAATACACCCCTATGTACCCGCTAAGGGCACGTATACAACCTTTAACACACATAGAAATAAGCTTTTTCCATTCCTCCAATCAGGAGTTTTTTATTATAATCCTAGAGCTTAATATTACCACTCTTCCTCCCCTCCTGCTAATACTACTAAAGCAATCCCCTCCTACTCCGTCATAGGGGATCACAGTCAATCTGACAATATTATTATCTATTACTTGACGATCTTGAACAGGAAAATAGTGACGCTTTCAAATTAAATTAAATACTTGCAACTGTTATTATTTTATTAACAATCGTACGAGACAAAACAAGAAAACAAAACTAATTTGAGATGAGGAAAATGGGAACTGGATGCAAATAAAATTATTTCCTATCTCGAGAATAAGCAGAAGATTTCCTACATTACACTTTTGTATAATAATTATAAAACGAATTGATTCTTACATTATTTTAAAGCAGCAACGAGGAATAAAATAAACAGCGATAATCTGAGGTTATAGTGCACTTGCAAGGGTCTCGATTTCAAGAGCAACAACTATGCAAATTCCGATAGGAACTAAAACTACCATAAAGCAAGTCCTAAAAGCACGTGTTTTAATTAACAAAATTAAAATAGATAAGCCCCAAACCGAGTGTATCTGTAGGAAACATTCGAATACAAACAATTGTAGACAGTATTTTGACGAAACAACGTAGTTATCAGAGAATAGTATAATTCAACATTTTCAGACAATAACTCCCAAGTGCTGTTAGCGGAGAACTGTTTGAGACCGCAGGCACTTTGCGTCGTATACTCGGAGGCTGTGTGAAGAATACGGAGACTGTTTGAGACCGCAAGCACTTTGCGTCGTATACTCGGATGCTGTGTGAAGAATACGGAGACTGTTTGAGACCGCAAGCACTTCGCGTCGTATACTCGGAGGCTGTGTGAAGAATACGGAGACTGTTTGAGACCGCAAGCACTTTGCGTCGTATACTCGGATGCTGTGTGAAGAATACGGAGACTGTTTGAGACCGCAAGCACTTTGCGTCGTATACTCGGATGCTGTGTGAAGAATACGGAGACTGTTTGAGACCGCAAGCACTTTGCGTCGTATACTCGGAGGCTGTGTGAAGAATACGGAGACTGTTTGAGACCGCAAGCACTTTGCGTCGTATACTCGGAGGCTGTGTGAAGAATACGGAGACTGTTTGAGACCGCAAGCACTTTGCGTCGTATACTCGGATGCTGTGTGAAGAATACGGAGACTGTTTGAGACCGCAGGCACTTTGCGTCGTATACTCGGAGGCTGTGTGAAGAATACGGAGACTGTTTGAGACCGCAAGCACTTTGCGTCGTATACTCGGAGGCTGTGTGAAGAATACGGAGACTGTTTGAGACCGCAAGCACTTTGCGTCGTATACTCGGAGGCTGTGTGAAGAATACGGAGACTGTTTGAGACCGCAAGCACTTTGCGTCGTATACTCGGAGGCTGTGTGAAGAATACGGAGACTGTTTGAGACCGCAAGCACTTTGCGTCGTATACTCGGATGCTGTGTGAAGAATACGGAGACTGTTTGAGACCGCAAGCACTTTGCGTCGTATACTCGGATGCTGTGTGAAGAATACGGAGACTGTTTGAGACCGCAGGCACTTTGCGTCGTATACTCGGATGCTGTGTGAAGAATACGGAGACTGTTTGAGACCGCAGGCACTTTGCGTCGTATACTCGGAGGCTGTGTGAAGAATACGGAGACTGTTTGAGACCGCAAGCACTTCGCGTCATATACTCGGAGGCTGTGTGAAGAATACGGAGACTGTTTGAGACCGCAAGCACTTCGCGTCGTATACTCGGAGGCTGTGTGAAGAATACGGAGACTGTTTGAGACCGCAAGCACTTTGCGTCGTATACTCGGATGCTGTGTGAAGAATACGGAGACTGTTTGAGACCGCAAGCACTTTGCGTCGTATACTCGGAGGCTGTGTGAAGAATACGGAGACTGTTTGAGACCGCAAGCACTTTGCGTCGTATACTCGGAGGCTGTGTGAAGAATACGGAGACTGTTTGAGACCGCAGGCACTTTGCGTCGTATACTCGGATGCTGTGTGAAGAATACGGAGACTGTTTGAGACCGCAAGCACTTTGCGTCGTATACTCGGAGGCTGTGTGAAGAATACGGAGACTGTTTGAGACCGCAAGCACTTTGCGTCGTATACTCGGAGGCTGTGTGAAGAATACGGAGACTGTTTGAGACCGCAAGCACTTTGCGTCGTATACTCGGAGGCTGTGTGAAGAATACGGAGACTGTTTGAGACCGCAAGCACTTTGCGTCGTATACTCGGATGCTGTGTGAAGAATACGGAGACTGTTTGAGACCGCAGGCACTTTGCGTCGTATACTCGGAGGCTGTGTGAAGAATACGGAGACTGTTTGAGACCGCAAGCACTTTGGGTCGTATACTCGGAGGCTGTGTGAAGAATACGGAGACTGTTTGAGACCGCAAGCACTTTGCGTCGTATACTCGGAGGCTGTGTGAAGAATACGGAGACTGTTTGAGACCGCAAGCACTTTGCGTCGTATACTCGGAGGCTGTGTGAAGAATACGGAGACTGTTTGAGACCGCAAGCACTTTGCGTCGTATACTCGGATGCTGTGTGAAGAATACGGAGACTGTTTGGGACCGCAAGCACTTTGCGTCGTATACTCGGAGGCTGTGTGAAGAATACGGAGACTGTTTGAGACCGCAAGCACTTTGCGTCGTATACTCGGAGGCTGTGTGAAGAATACGGAGACTGTTTGAGACCGCAAGCACTTTGCGTCGTATACTCGGAGGCTGTGTGAAGAATACGGAGACTGTTTGAGACCGCAAGCACTTTGCGTCGTATACTCGGAGGCTGTGTGAAGAATACGGAGACTGTTTGAGACCGCAAGCACTTTGCGTCGTATACTCGGAGGCTGTGTGAAGAATACGGAGACTGTTTGAGACCGCAGGCACTTTGCGTCGTATACTCGGATGCTGTGTGAAGAATACGGAGACTGTTTGAGACCGCAAGCACTTTGCGTCGTATACTCGGAGGCTGTGTGAAGAATACGGAGACTGTTTGAGACCGCAAGCACTTTGCGTCGTATACTCGGAGGCTGTGTGAAGAATACGGAGACTGTTTGAGACCGCAAGCACTTTGCGTCGTATACTGGGAGGCTGTGTGAAGAATACGGAGACTGTTTGAGACCGCAAGCACTTTGCGTCGTATACTCGGAGGCTGTGTGAAGAATACGGAGACTGTTTGAGACCGCAAGCACTTTGCGTCGTATACTCGGATGCTGTGTGAAGAATACGGAGACTGTTTGAGACCGCAAGCACTTTGCGTCGTATACTCGGATGCTGTGTGAAGAATACGGAGACTGTTTGAGACCGCAGGCACTTTGCGTCGTATACTCGGAGGCTGTGTGAAGAATACGGAGACTGTTTGAGACCGCAAGCACTTTGCGTCGTATACTCGGATGCTGTGTGAAGAATACGGAGACTGTTTGAGACCGCAGGCACTTTGCGTCGTATACTCGGATGCTGTGTGAAGAATACGGAGACTGTTTGAGACCGCAGGCACTTTGCGTCGTATACTCGGAGGCTGTGTGAAGAATACGGAGACTGTTTGAGACCGCAAGCACTTTGCGTCGTATACTCGGAGGCTGTGTGAAGAATACGGAGACTGTTTGAGACCGCAAGCACTTTGCGTCGTATACTGGGAGGCTGTGTGAAGAATACGGAGACTGTTTGAGACCGCAAGCACTTTGCGTCGTATACTCGGAGGCTGTGTGAAGAATACGGAGACTGTTTGAGACCGCAAGCACTTTGCGTCGTATACTCGGAGGCTGTGTGAAGAATACGGAGACTGTTTGAGACCGCAGGCACTTTGCATCGTATACTCGGAGGCTGTGTGAAGAATACGGAGACTGTTTGAGACCGCAAGCACTTTGCGTCGTATACTCGGAGGCTGTGTGAAGAATACGGAGACTGTTTGAGACCGCAAGCACTTTGCGTCGTATACTCGGATGCTGTGTGAAGAATACGGAGACTGTTTGAGACCGCAGGCACTTTGCGTCGTATACTCGGAGGCTGTGTGAAGAATACGGAGACTGTTTGAGACCGCAAGCACTTTGCGTCGTATACTCGGAGGCTGTGTGAAGAATACGGAGACTGTTTGAGACCGCAAGCACTTTGCGTCGTATACTCGGAGGCTGTGTGAAGAATACGGAGACTGTTTGAGACCGCAAGCACTTTGCGTCGTATACTCGGATGCTGTGTGAAGAATACGGAGACTGTTTGAGACCGCAGGCACTTTGCGTCGTATACTCGGAGGCTGTGTGAAGAATACGGAGACTGTTTGAGACCGCAAGCACTTTGCGTCGTATACTCGGAGGCTGTGTGAAGAATACGGAGACTGTTTGAGACCGCAAGCACTTTGCGTCGTATACTCGGATGCTGTGTGAAGAATACGGAGACTGTTTGAGACCGCAAGCACTTTGCGTCGTATACTCGGATGCTGTGTGAAGAATACGGAGACTGTTTGAGACCGCAGGCACTTTGCGTCGTATACTCGGAGGCTGTGTGAAGAATACGGAGACTGTTTGAGACCGCAAGCACTTTGCGTCGTATACTCGGAGGCTGTGTGAAGAATACGGAGACTGTTTGAGACCGCAAGCACTTTGCGTCGTATACTCGGAGGCTGTGTGAAGAATACGGAGACTGTTTGAGACCGCAGGCACTTTGCGTCGTATACTCGGAGGCTGTGTGAAGAATACGGAGACTGTTTGAGACCGCAGGCACTTCGCGTCGTATACTCGGATGCTGTGTGAAGAATACGGAGACTGTTTGAGACCGCAGGCACTTCGCGTCGTATACTCGGAGGCTGTGTGAAGAATACGGAGACTGTTTGAGACCGCAAGCACTTCGCGTCGTATACTCGGAGGCTGTGTGAAGAATACGGAGACTGTTTGAGACCGCAAGCACTTTGCGTCGTATACTCGGAGGCTGTGTGAAGAATACGGAGACTGTTTGAGACCGCAAGCACTTCGCGTCGTATACTCGGATGCTGTGTGAAGAATACGGAGACTGTTTGAGACCGCAAGCACTTCGCGTCGTATACTCGGAGGCTGTGTGAAGAATACGGAGACTGTTTGAGACCGCAAGCACTTTGCGTCGTATACTCGGAGGCTGTGTGAAGAATACGGAGACTGTTTGAGACCGCAAGCACTTTGCGTCGTATACTCGGAGGCTGTGTGAAGAATACGGAGACTGTTTGAGACCGCAGGCACTTTGCGTCGTATACTCGGATGCTGTGTGAAGAATACGGAGACTGTTTGAGACCGCAAGCACTTTGCGTCGTATACTCGGAGGCTGTGTGAAGAATACGGAGACTGTTTGAGACCGCAAGCACTTTGCGTCGTATACTCGGAGGCTGTGTGAAGAATACGGAGACTGTTTGAGACCGCAAGCACTTTGCGTCGTATACTGGGAGGCTGTGTGAAGAATACGGAGACTGTTTGAGACCGCAAGCACTTTGCGTCGTATACTCGGAGGCTGTGTGAAGAATACGGAGACTGTTTGAGACCGCAAGCACTTTGCGTCGTATACTCGGATGCTGTGTGAAGAATACGGAGACTGTTTGAGACCGCAAGCACTTTGCGTCGTATACTCGGATGCTGTGTGAAGAATACGGAGACTGTTTGAGACCGCAGGCACTTTGCGTCGTATACTCGGAGGCTGTGTGAAGAATACGGAGACTGTTTGAGACCGCAAGCACTTTGCGTCGTATACTCGGATGCTGTGTGAAGAATACGGAGACTGTTTGAGACCGCAGGCACTTTGCGTCGTATACTCGGATGCTGTGTGAAGAATACGGAGACTGTTTGAGACCGCAGGCACTTTGCGTCGTATACTCGGAGGCTGTGTGAAGAATACGGAGACTGTTTGAGACCGCAAGCACTTTGCGTCGTATACTCGGAGGCTGTGTGAAGAATACGGAGACTGTTTGAGACCGCAAGCACTTTGCGTCGTATACTGGGAGGCTGTGTGAAGAATACGGAGACTGTTTGAGACCGCAAGCACTTTGCGTCGTATACTCGGAGGCTGTGTGAAGAATACGGAGACTGTTTGAGACCGCAAGCACTTTGCGTCGTATACTCGGAGGCTGTGTGAAGAATACGGAGACTGTTTGAGACCGCAGGCACTTTGCATCGTATACTCGGAGGCTGTGTGAAGAATACGGAGACTGTTTGAGACCGCAAGCACTTTGCGTCGTATACTCGGAGGCTGTGTGAAGAATACGGAGACTGTTTGAGACCGCAAGCACTTTGCGTCGTATACTCGGATGCTGTGTGAAGAATACGGAGACTGTTTGAGACCGCAGGCACTTTGCGTCGTATACTCGGAGGCTGTGTGAAGAATACGGAGACTGTTTGAGACCGCAAGCACTTTGCGTCGTATACTCGGAGGCTGTGTGAAGAATACGGAGACTGTTTGAGACCGCAAGCACTTTGCGTCGTATACTCGGAGGCTGTGTGAAGAATACGGAGACTGTTTGAGACCGCAAGCACTTTGC
>JBAIZL010000034.1:555000-777500 GCA_036971475.1 Prosapia bicincta | reverse complement strand
AAACATGCAGTAAATGACAATTGAAGGTAAAAGTTAAAAAAAAATAATAATTTATAATTAAATTTATTTATTCATTTTAGTTTTATATGGTAGTAAAACGTTTCACAAAATGGGGAAGATATGCAATACATTTTTTCCGTCCCCTCTTGACTTAAAATAAGCGATAACATACGATTTCATAAAACCGCTGGTTTTACGCTGTAGGTTATGTGGCAAAGCAGCTGTTTTAACGCAAAGGTAATGTTACTTTATTTACAATAATTGTAATTATTTATTAAATGTAACTAAAAGTAGTAGTCCAGTATCAAATTGGCTGATTATCCTACTTGATTTTCCATTTCGTTTACTTTATTCATAATTTGTTTAGAGAATAATAATTTTTCTCACAACCAATACATTTTAAAACATATTAAGTTTTACAACAGTCTTGTTAAAAAATGTAACTGGAGTGTCCAGGAGAGAACAACTGCTTTAATTAACTTTTACCCAGATGACAACAAAATGGTTTTGCGGCTATGTTGTAATAAAAGTATTTACCACGAAAACACGAAAAGAATATGAAATATTAACCATTATGAAAATATGCTAGAAGAAATTTTTTTAAAATATTTCTAGTTATACAGAATATATTCATACTAGGGTTGAACTAGGGGTGACGTGGAAGGGGTAAATCTATGTAGGGAGGAAAACGCTTACCCCCACCACGGTACAATATGAGGAAAGCTTCGCCGAAGCGTCCGCTCAGTTTCAATCCTGACGGCATCTCTAGCAGACGGGGCTGCCTGCCCAGTGCGGTGAAGGGGTCCAGGCAATGTATCCAGCTTACTTCAAAAGGTTAGCGCTAAATATTAATTTCCTTCTCTAAAAATATTTATTATATATTTCAAATACATATTTTTAAAATTTAAATTTGTCATGTAACAATATTTAACAATCGCATTGTTGCCAACTTTAACCGTCTTATTTCGCTATTGCATCTCTTCGCTTCTTGATAAAATATAAATTTAGTTGTATTAGTCCAACTTATAGTAAACATTATGTCTGGTATTTATTTATTGTTTTCCGCATAACATGATTATAAAATATTAACCAGATAATATATTACCCGTAAAAACAATTCGTTTCTTTCACTTCTTTTTAAAAATGTCAATATTTTCAATTTATAAAAACATACTCGTAGCCACCTACAATTAAAGTAAATTTTATAAATAAGATCGAACAAACATATTTTAATCAAAACAAATTTTGTTTAATACTTTCAATACTTCAAAATTTACAATGTAATTTTAAATTGTTGGAAACTTTGAAAACTAATATGCAAATAGCTATAGTGGAATAGATTATTTTATAAAGAAAAATTTAGATAATTTTAAATATAGGAATTCAGTTACATCTTCACACTTTTCAAAATGTGTAAACCTATCTATAAAATTTGTGCAAGAGTTGAATGAAATATAAGATTAAATTTTATAGTAAAACAAATTTAATAATACGATTTTATAATCTTTTTTTTAGAAGCTTGATTTGTGAAATTAAGTAAAACATTTGTAACTTAATTTGATTTTTGTAATTTAAGCAATAATTTCACACCATAGCAAATAGCACGCTGTCATTTCTTGTTTGTTTCTACACTCTCTTGCACTTGCAATTTGTTTTCTAAAAGTTCAAATTACCTTTTTATTTAAATTGTAAAAGAGCTTTATAAATATATAAAGTTTAAAATAAGAGCATAAATTTATCCCAGTTGTAAAGTTAACACGGAAATCCAGAGGACCAACGTCCGAAATTAAAATTTACCTCTGTTCTCTGCAACAATGCCACATTAAAGCTGTGCTGCATCAAGAATACCTTTTACTAACGCTGATAAATTCGCAAAATTAAAAACACCCTATTTAATATATTCAATGTAATAAATATTCAACGTTGTCTGATATATTAATCAGGTGTAATCAAATAATTTATCTAAACAAGAATATAACATTTAGTATAAAATGTATCCGATTCTCTAGGATGGTTTTATATTTTGGTCAGGAATATTACTGTATATGTATAACATCTTATTAATCATAATAATTAACAAATGAGAAACACGTGCATCATAGAAAACGTAAGGCTACAGATATAAGAGAAATCTTGAAACCAAATAATAATCCAACTGTTGATAAAAACGTAAAGGAAATAGATTCCAAAGTTTCTACATTACAAATTTTGTTTCATTCAGTAGAAAGATTTTTAGTCTAATTACCTGAAATAATGTAATATCAGGAATATTTATTAGTTTTACTAAACTAAAACTAAATTCCTCATCCTTAGTACTTTATACAGTACGAGTGTTAATGTCTAACAGCTGCTCTCCGGATTCGCTTACGGTAATTGTATGAATGTTTTAATTATATGTAGTTACAACAGAAAAAATTACAATATCTCAGATTCTAGATATCTTAAGAAATAAATGTTTTTAATAATATGTTTTAGTTTCGTTTTTTTTAGAAAAAAATTTATAAGGGCGTTTTATAATACAGATGATGATGGTTTTAAAATAATTTAATGAGACAATGCATCATTTACGAACATTTATAAATAAAACACACAAAAAAGTGAATAAAGCTAACTCTAACGTCATATATAGTGAAAAGGTTATTAACACAAAATAGATTAGGAAATCCCAACTCGCTGAAGAATCGCATTTACCTGACCTTTTAATCCATTTATGACGTATTATTATTATTAATGTGTTGAAAATAGTTATTCTCTTCTTTTACCATTGTTTAAAATTCGTTTACTAATAATATAATTATTCGTTATTAAATACAAATTGATAAATTTCTCAACTTTTTTAAAATTCCTATTATTAGTTTATACACGCACAAACACACACACACACACACACTCTCTCTCTCTCTCTCTTTATATATATATTATATATATATATATATATATATATATATATATATATATTTTTTTTTTTTTTTTTTTTTTACTCAAGTTCAAATATATTTGTTAAACATGCGGTGGATGACACTTAATGCTAATGCAGTTTTTTAAAGTGTTATTGCAATAATTAAATTTAAGATTATCTTTCCTTTCTATTTTGCCACTTAATATTGTGATTATATACATACATATATATATATATATATATATATATATATATATATATATATTAATTGTAATTATTTAATAAACAGTAAGTAAAATAAAATTTTCATTACTGACCAAAGAGGAAAATGTTGCCTTATATTACTAGTTTAGTTGCAAGACTAAATAGGCAATAATGAGCATACAATATTTTCCAAGCTAGAGGCAGCAAACAGTAACATAACGGCTTCAGCCCCAAGTAGCTCACAGGAATATATAGCTTTAATTGCACGTTCCCACTGTACAAAACTAACCCGGAATCACTAAAGTTATTTTAAAAAATTCGTTTAATTTCAAGAATTAGAAAGAGCGTTTGATTCATTAGTATATACTCACATTGGGGTTACTTTGCGTGAAGGTTTTAACATTTTTACCTGTTTTTTTAAATTTTTGAAAGCCAGTTAGGCTTGTCAAGAAAACACATTCAAGCATAAAGAATATTCGGTTGTAAACATATTTTTAAATGAGTTTTCTTTGTGTATTAACATAATTAATAACATACCCTAAATAAGAGATTCCTAATACTGAGGCTATTGGAGACGGATCTGCGAGGTTTCATGCACAATATATTCAAGTTGAATACGTTTTATTTAAATAGCGTATTTATTCCATTCTATTAATATAAATAATAGAAATTAAATCAATATCTAAACAGCACAGGGCAATATTATGTTTAGTGTAATAAATAATAATAAACCTATTTCCACAGTATAAGATGCCAATCAAATAATAACAATATATAAAGATTATTCATTTACGCCTTATGTAAGTTTCGAGAATCAAGACATCATCATAGGATGACGATGTGTGTTGCAAAAAAAAAACTGACAATATTAGCTTTTACGTTTTAAGAAAATTCCATAATAAAATAGTAAAAATAGATATTATTAAAACAAATGTAACACAATTTGGTGTACAGTTTTCCAATAATAATAATCTCCTTGCCATAAGGTTGGTTTTAGATAAATGTATTTATTGAAAACATTTGTTTGACTATACATGAAACATTTAAGTGTTTTCTTCGAAAGTAACGTTATTTTGAAAATAATACTTTTAAACTTGAAAATATAAAGTAGGACTTATTACACATTATTATTTAATTTACATTTTCTAATTTTATATTTCTACAGAAAAATTTTAAAATAAGAATTTATTTTATATTACCCTCACTGTATAAAAATCTAATTTTCATCATGCCATTACAAATACAACTTCCCACGTATGGATTTAGCTCGCCAAACAGCTGACGGTAACATTTCATTATGTGCTACTACACTGTCATGGAATATAACTGGAGTCCAGATCACTTTAAGCGGTATCACCACTAACTTAAGAGTATTCTGGTTATAGGGTTATGGAAATTATATAAAAACCACATTTTGACGAAGAATACCACTTGGTGTCTGAATATGAAGAATTATATTGATAGATGCCAAATTTTAATTAAGTAAAATATTCATATCTAATACACTCTTCTTCATTTCTGTTAGAAATATTTCTAATTATTTAAGTACAGTTTCTACCTTTCCTAACGTTACAATATTCTTCTCTGTTGACTCGTTTCGGAATAACTCCATTTTCAAAACTTAAACCGTACTCTAGATTTACTTGAAGAGTCCGATTTAAGTTTAGAAAATGGAGTTACTTCGAAACCCGTCAACAGAGAAAAATAATATAACAGTAGGAAAGGCAGAAAACTGTACTTAAAGTTTAGTTTATATATATTTTCTTCTGTAATATATATATATATATATATATATATATATATATATATATATATATATATACATATATATTTATATATTCGTAATTTTTAGTTTTTTTTTAACTCTCGCAATAAGAAATTTACAATCAATAAGTAACGAAATCAATAAACATGTATCACGAAAAGCTCAAATAATTATACTGATTAAACTTGTAAATTAGAAGCTCTTCAATTTTGAAAGAGACGAATTTCTCTGTTGACCGGAAGCGAGAAGAGATGATATTGAACAGAAATGTTATTGGCGAACAAATCAGCTGCCGAATTCAAAGAGCATTAGCAAGAAGTGCAATCAGAACTCCCCTGCAAATACAGCGTAAAGAGAAATTAATTATTAACCAGAACGATCTAGAGTCAGACCACTTCACCACCTCCGGCGAAAGACAAGTGGCGAGCCGTATTGGACAAATAGGAGACAAATTGAACGGTTCAGAATATAGTTCAGAAGTAATATAAACTTAATTATATTTAGATTTAATGTTAAAATAACACAAAAGAAATAAAATCTAATCATCTTTATTAATAGTTCGCACCCAAAGGTTACGTAATAAAATATTTATTGCTTTTATTAACAGTAATAAACATGTAAAAAAGTCATGTAAGCTTCTTTCTCTAACTTTAAATTAAAAAATTAATTATTTTGTTCAGATGTTTCGTTGAATCACGGAACGAATACATCGCTTTATAAATTTTGTCGAATCATGTTAAATTTTCTAAAACATTTATTTTTTATCACGACTTTCAATGCCGAAAATGCTACCATATCTACCTTGGCAGTTACTAGTGCATTGAAGTGACCATATAAATCTGCTTTGACAGGTTTTCGATCTACATGAATCTATATTCAAATTCATTATTACATCGCTATAGCCCGTTCATCGCAATTCGATCGCCATTGTTTCTGTTTTGCCATCTTCTTCTTCTACTATATTTCTTCTATTCATAGCTGTTCTAATCCCATCACACCATGATTTCCTTGGTCTTTCTTTCCCTTTTCGACATTTTGGGATCCATGTTCTAGTTTTTATGGTAGTTTATCATCCGTCATTCTTCTCGTATAACCGTTCCAGGAAAGTTGCTTTCTTTCTGTGGTCTCTACATTCTTTATTTCTTTCATCCTGTCCGTTATCTTACGATCCTGTAATGTGTATCTACAACATCTTCTCCAGAAACAGTTTTCCGTTGCTTTTATGCGTTTCTGTATGTTCTTGTTCGCTGTCCAGAGTACAGTCACTGTACTTTCTCCCAGTGTTGTAAAACGGTGTCTTTTTTCCTTTCCTTTATCTCCTTATTCCTATACATTTAGTTGTCTTGTTGTATTTCGTCCTCTCCCAATTTTCTGCAATATGTTCTTTCTATGGTTTCCATCTTCAGTAAATGTTACTCTCAGATGTTTGTATTCTGAACTATTTGTTTCTAAAATATATACATGTCAGTAGCGTAGAAATTTACATCAAGTGATATTCTGCGAATTTGATAAAATGCCTTTTTTTCGAATTTTGAGTTTTTACTCGTTAAAAATGAAACACCGCTAAATATTTTTTGAATTTTATTATTTTCATATTGTGGTTATAAATCGTAAAATAATTTTGTAGTAATTAATGAAGTAGTATAATGAATGTGGATACCTCAACACTCTCTAATACACCAACACCACCTACACCCAGCCACACCCCAACCCACCCACACCCAAACCCACCCATTCTGCCTCACCCCCTGAATTTATTATCATTTCTCAGGCTTGAAACTAATTATTAATGAAATCTTATACAGTCTCATAAACCTTTTTTATTATTTCAAACATTTGACAAATTCTTCATTTAAACATGATAAACATTTTTTTTTTTTAAATAACAAAGGTAAAATTAATTTATTCAATATAAACAACCTCATATGATCATGTCGATTACAACGTAGTCATCTTTAGAAATGTACGTCGTAATAGACATTTACATCGGGTGTTGATTTATAGAGTAAAAATAATTTTATTGGTGAGGATAGGTTTTATTCTTTTTTATTTAAGTCAAGTGCTACAGTTATTCAATAGCAAAAATTAACTAATAACACACTAATGTTCATATTTGACTACATTTTCCTGTCTTTCCTAACACTAATATATTTTATTTTGTTCCAAACAGAAATACAGAAATATACAAAGAATACACTACGTTACTAAACCGTGAGGCCACTAAACTTAATACATAAACAAAGTTTATAAATAACGTTCACGTCAAGAAATACGGGAATTAAGGAACATGTTTCAGGTTGGGATTAAAGCACAGAATTTAAGCGGTAAGTTGTTCAACAGAGCTTCGAATGTTTCGGTTGATGAAAATATAAATAGTAAAATTTACGGCACTTGAAAGTTTTATTATCGTCCTCGAATTAGTTTTAACTTCTACGCACAGCTGTACGTGTGCATTTGGAACCCTTTGCATTAGAATTGTATTGTAAAATCTTAAACAACGCCTATCTAAAGGATTTTCTACAAAGACAAAAGTATATTTTATATTGCATAAAGCGGTGAATATCTGCGAAACTGAGTATTATAATTTGTATATTATTTGATTTTGTGGAAAATTCTATAAATTATTTTATATCTTATTTCCTAAATAATTTTATACCCATAAAATTATTCGAGTTGGATTGTGAGTTAAGGTTAGAAACACAAGACATATACACAAATCAGAATTATAAAACTTTATTCACAAACGCGTTTTAATGACACTGTCATCATCATAATCAGTGATTTTAACTTAAACATATAACTTTATTTTAAAAAATGGAACACAACCTATAATATTTTAGGTTGTATGAGCTCGTACGCGTTTCAATGACAATGTCGTAATTATCAATGGTTATAACCGCAAAAACTCTACACCAAAGTCTTAGATAAACTCTCTGAAGATTAAAAATAAATAAATATACACAACTCACAAATATATACTATAATTTCATACGCGTTTCGATGACTTACGCCATCATCACGTTATTACAAACCCATCAATTTAACTAAGGAAGTGGAGCATAGGTTGTCATATTTATACAAAAGTGTTTATACAAAATTATACAAGTTTAAACACTTGTATTTATACAAGTAGTATTTTGTATTTATACTAAAGTAGTTTCTGCAATAAGGATTTTTTTTACTTTACAGTTTTTTAGTTCATCAAGTATTATTCTAATATTATTTCATAATATATAATAATAATGTGTTGGGTGAAATTTTCTGCTCAAACACAAGAAAAAACAATCGTAATGATGAATAAAGAAACATAATCTTGCATTTGATTAAGCTCTTGAATCGTCTAGAGCGCCCCTAAAGTGCATAGCTCACTCCTTCTGTCACCTTTCCCTTGACATATCAATAAACCTCTCTTCAATGATTCATCAGAATATGTCTCTAACCTCTAACACTATATCTTCCTTTCGTCCCATCTAGGAGGATTTTAGTTCTACAAATATTAAACCTATATTGGTTAGAATTTAAATTCAATTAGCACAGTCAAATGGTTAAATTAATAATAAATTTAAAAATACAATACATGATTTGAAATAACAAAGATTTCTGAGTTATGCATACATAAATATTCAATGAGTTTTTTTTTGTAATATCATTGTAATAACCGCTGATGATGATGGCATGTTATCGAAATGTAGGCTACATACAATTTTAATTTAAAGTATACACTACAGCATTGTAAATTAAGTGTTATTTAAGCAGCAACCATGCAAAATAACTCAAACCTCACAAGTATAAATATATATATATATATATATATATATATATATATATATATATATATATATATATATGACTACTTTAATAGCATACATGTTTCAACAACCGAGCTGTCATCATCAGGAACGGTTAGCTGTTGAAACCACATATTATAAAGTTTTTTTTTAGAAATACATGCACCATATTTAACTTATATTACCGCTTTGCTGGGTTTGTTATTTTCGCAGTCCTAGCTGGAAAGTAAATTAGTTGTAATTTAAGTAATATTTTGTATAATGAAATCATTTGTTCCTAAATATATCATCTCTTATAAAATAAGGGATTACGTGTTGTTATTAATATAATTTTTGTTTATAAAATATTATTAATTTACTTTACATACAACACCTCTAAAATACTTTAACAGAAAACGTATACAAAACCATGTTAAACCGACGAACTGTTATTTCTAAGATTTTATTTCTGGATATGAATAGTATTAACAGTTTGTTAAAGAAGCACAATATATTTGTTATTTTTGGGTAAAATAGAGAATATAAATTTAATATATTAACAACAACTTTTGTAACGTACAACTTTTGTAACGTACAACTTTTGTAACGTACAACTTTTGTAACGTACAACTTTTGTAACGTATAACTTTTGTAACGTACAACTTTTGTAACGTACAACTTTTGTAACGTACAACTTTTGTAACGTACAACTTTTGTAACGTACAACTTTTGTAACGTACAAATTTTGTAACGTACAACTTTTGTAACGTACAACTTTTGTAACGTACAACTTTTGTAACGTATAACTTTTGTAACGTACAACTTTTGTAACGTACAACTTTTGTAACGTATAACTTTTGTAACGTATAACTTTTGTAACGTACAACTTTTGTAACGTACAACTTTTGTAACGTATAACTTTTGTAACGTATAACTTTTGTAACGTACAACTTTTGTAACGTACAACTTTTGTAACGTATAACTTTTGTAACGTACAACTTTTGTAACGTACAACTTTTGTAACGTATAACTTTTGTAACGTATAACTTTTGTAACGTATAACTTTTGTAACGTACAACTTTTGTAACGTACAACTTTTGTAACGTACAAATTTTGAAACGTACAACTTTTGTAACGTATAACTTTTGTAACGTACAACTTTTGAAACGTACAACTGTTGTAACGTACAACTTTTGTAACGTATAACTTTTGTAACGTATAACTTTTGTAACGTACAACTTTTGTAACGTACAACTTTTGAAACGTACAACTTTTGTAACGTATAACTTTTGTAACGTATACGTCAAACGCTTAGTTCAACATACAAAACGTTGATCCATGTAAATAGAAATTGACTTCAACGTTAGGGTGTTAATTAAGGGGTTACTTCGTATAGGGGGGAAGGTTTGATGCAGCAAGCTGCATGCAAAACGCGAGATATTAACAGGTGGATTTGCATCATGGCCTAAACAATAGTATGATAATACCATTAGCGTGTTCAAGCGATCCATACACGCTGGAATTAAAAGCTTTAATTATTACAAGGTAATTATGTCGGGTAATTATTTTGATTTTTAAATTATAAATGTATTAATTTAATAATATATATTATCATATAGAATTCCCTGCATTAATGTAAATCGACGATAATGTAAAATAACAATGAGTGTTTAAAGAGGAGTCCCTGTTTGCGGCTACAGTTAGTTCCCGGGTAAATGTTAGCTGTACGTTTGCAGACTGGAGTTTTACAGAGAAGGAAACGTGAAAAAAAGTTGAAAAAACACAAGAAAGTAGTTCAAACTTGAAATAATAATAGAAATAAACAAGTTTTGGGTTTAACTTGTAAGTAATGGTTTATATATACAGTATAATCTCGGCAACGCGACTGTGCTGCAAGGGGTTGTTCGTATTACTGAAAAGCTCGAGAATTGCAGAAAGAGCCTACGTATGAGTTAGAAAAAGTGCTGAGAAAAGATTCCAGAATACGAATGCGCACAACGATTGTTTTTGTCTTTAATTACATAAAATGTATTTTATTCAAAATCCGCAACAAAACAGGCACTTTTGTTTTAGCGTAGATAGCGTAGCTTTTTTTCGCCTGCACGGATTACTGAAGTTTGGTGTATTGAAGTTCGGATTACCGAGATTTGCACGTAATCTTTATATACATACAACGAAAAGAGGTATTTGAAATTAATTTTTTGTTTTAGCACTTGAGTTAGTAATAAATAAATATGAAATCGGTTGTTAATCGAGTTGAATTGTCGGTTAATTCTGTAAACCGATTATAAACAGTTTTCATTCATTTTAATAGTAGGATATTATTTCAAATTTAAAAGTTTAAAAAAATAGAAAAAAGAGCGAACTTTTCGCTATATTCTTATATTTCGCTGTTATAAACTCTTTAGTTTGCATAAGTATATTTTATTTTCTGTCCGTCTATCACCCTGTTTTAATCTATTTCAATAATCTTTAGGTCAAACTATGGAATCAAATTCTACGGGGATTTAAATTGCTGATAATACGTTACCAGTGTTGTTTTAAACTTTATACAGCTCGAAATGAGAAAGGAAAACGAAAAACTTACCAAAATATTAATTCATGATCATTTTATTCAGCGTGTAAATTTTCTGCCAAATGGAGGGATCGAACGTATAAAAGTGCAAAGTGATGCATTTCCCAGTGTCGTAGTGGCAATTTCAACTGTAAAGCGGCTGTTTTTATCTGGAATAAACGATGGCTTATGTGGACATAAGTCGTGCGTCTACAGTAACGGAATCACCCACTGTGAATTGGCCTAACTCCCCCAACAGGTGTTTCCCTTTAACGCCAAACAATGCGAACAGATAGTTAATATATATTGGAGTCAATAAATATTATCGCCAAACGCACAAGTTACAACTAACAAGAAAATCTTGATGATTGTATCGGAAAAGTAAACTGATAAAACCTTGTTGACTCGATAAGTCGCCTTAAAGTTTTAGCTGGGGTTTTGTGAATTAGACGCACCAACAGGTTTGCTTCGAAATGTAATAATATGGAGTGCTCAAAGTTTAAGTTGGCAAGTTTTAAATGAGAAAAGGATGAAAATATCGCCCCATCTTTGTTCCTTGGCAACGACCAGAGTGCACTGTAAAGTTTGTTATCGATACAAAACCATTTTACTCTGTTTTATACATTTGTTGTTATTACTTTAATTGGTTCCAATATTTTGTTTTATAAAAGTATCTCTTACTTTTAATATAACTTTATATTCAAATGTTAAATAGGACTCAGTGATATTTTGCAAAACAAAAGTTTGCAATTATAAAAAATATATAACTATAAATTTGTATTTAAAACTTTATATCACTACGTTTGCATGATTTAGCTCCAGAAACCTAACAGGAAATCCTGATGCTCCTGTATTGTACAAGGATAATATCTACATTCTCCTGTGAAATTTTATTATTTATTATTTTATAACTTTAGGTTTTATTACAATTATAAATTTGGGGCAAATTTATTATTCTTTTTTTGTCACTTGCCAGCCTGTTAATGGATAAATGTTTTGTCTTTTTCTTGAAAAACGTCGTCCTGAAAACGTAACCATGTAATAGTGTTATCCAACCACGATACATTACTGTTTTGTTGCATAAACGTTCGTAAGTCTGGAGAAATCTTTTCCTTGTTTAGCTTTAATTGGTTTATCAACTGAATTAAAAATGAGAAGCCCCTTTTACTGACTGCATTAACAATGAGAAGCCCCTTTTACTGACTGCATTAACAATGAGCATTTCACAAAAATATAACAATAAAAACAACAAATAAAGATGGCGGAAAACAGAAAATTCTCACATGCTCCTTCCTAACATTCCATGTTATAGAACTATAAAAACTTAAAATATAGGACAACTTTTAAATGTCGAGGAATGGTCCACATAAATAGCAGATCAATAAGTATTACATTTCTCTCAAATAATTTAAATCTATGGCGAACAACTCAGTGTCGCAATTTCCTGGTGTAAATGTGAAATCAGAACCTGCGTCCAAACGAATTAGCGCCCCTCAGTGCAAAGCGCGCTCTCTGCGCTTCTCTGATTGCGTTTGTAATTTAATCGGCAATGTGCCTAATACAGCCTAGCACCATTCGTCTTAAATTTGCTGCTACTTGTCGCGAAGAAATACAAGTGGCTTCATTATTGTCGTCTGATACGTTTGCGAAAAAGTGAACAAGGGATATAAACAAATATGTTTAGAGTCAATTCCTATTTATATCAACAAAGAACAATTTTATTTTACTTACTTTTTAAAATACAATGACGTAACTTGACCTATGCGTTCAAACAGCTGTTCTACCACACAACCTGTAGTATAAAATCAGCTATTTTATGAAATCATATGTTATCACTTATTTTAAGCCAAATGGGACGAAGTAACTATAATGCATACTTTGCCCCTTTTATGAATAGTTTTTTCCTCATATAAAGCTAAAATAAGTCATTAAATTCAATTAACTAACCAATATTTGAAGAAACAGTATTACATCAAGTATTATGCACTGCAAATAAATTAAAATGTATTTGAACTTGAATGAATGAATAAAAAGTATTATATTTATAATTGAAAATTTGAACAATATATACATAAAGAGAGTGTGGCCTAATGAAGGGATTTAAACATTACACACAGACATACGTTAGTCTCAGAATAATATTACGGAGAACCGCGATCTCATAGCTAATACGTGTAAAACAGCCATTCCGTACAGCATTAGCTTTGTTAAATGTCCGATTCAGAACAAATGTCGACTTTATCCTGGCTCGGTTGTGAACTGTACACAGTTGCGCGTGATGATTAAATTTTACATTTACCTGCAGTCTGCTTGTTAAATAAACCCAAAGCGTCACCCACCAGTATGCAACAATGCACTGCCTTTTTAATTAAGCTATCAACGGTAGTTATTAACTTCCTGTAGAACATGTGTAAAGGTAGTGTTAAAAAACGTAATAAAGGTTGAAAATTAATTGAAATTCGCTGTTGTTATTAAACTGAGGAATGTTTCTGCACGACTAATTAAACCCCTTTGTGGAGGGAAAACTACCCCATATTGTGAATGGAGTTATTTAGCGCTGATAGACAAACATTGGGTAGAACGGGCACAATATTGCAGATGGCACAAGAAAATTCTATCCATATGGTAACTAACAAACTGTATGTCTTGTCAACCTCGTGTACTTACGGTAAACTCTCTTGGAGTCGTTAAAAGAAACTCCAAACAAATATAGAAATATTTCTATCAAGATAAAATGTTTACTTCATTGGCAGTGCGCAGGTAGGTGAAGGGATTAGGTGATTGTTCGGGCTCCTATCCTTATGGTACAGAGTTAGATAAGGCGCTACATATACTCAGAGTTGTTTAGGTTTATCTATAACCGTTCGGAAATGTTAGCTTGAGGAGTAAACCATGACTTTTTATCCATTTTGCTTGAGCGTACCCACTAGAGTAAGCTTAGGGAGCTTGTAGCGAGTCTCTGAGGCTAAACGTAAGGTCCGAGATAATAATGACAGCTGCAACTTTTGTCCTTAAGAGTTGGAAATATTACGTCTACTAGTGATTATTATTATTTAACAATATACGGGCTTTCACAGTAATACACGCACACACACACACATATACACACACACACACACACACACACACACACACACATATATATATATATATATATACGAACCATAGACATTGCATCTTGGCCGGATTCATGATTGATGGTGAAGGTAGCCGGCAGAATGGCAATTTTTCTCAATTCCTTGGTATTCACATTGCCATCATTAACAATTACATCACGTACATGAATGTATTATCGTAACGCAACTTGGCTTGATTTAATTGAATATAGAGAAATCGTTGTTTCGATTTTCGCAAACATGACTAAAATTGATTGCTCTTTGAGCGTGGCATGGTAACCAAAATTTGGAATCAATTTAATGAAATGTCAAAAATATGACGATGTACTCAGAACAGTACGTTGAAAAATAACAAAAACCTGTGGAAGACATAATTGTGCAGAAATGGTTTTGGGAAGTGCCAGAAACTCTCCCAGGAATGTACTCAACAATATCCCAAAGTTTCACGGCGATCGGATCACTTGTTTAGTAATGCATAATGCCCATTCATACGTACTTACAAACTTGCATTCATTTTAATACCTAATGTAATATTTTATTACCATAATAGTAGCTGAGCTTATAGTAGTCGATCGAGGAAAGTGTGACAATAAAAGTTATTCTTTGAATTATATGTTTCGGATATATTGAATGTATTTATGTCGGATACGCAATATTTTTTGTATATTGTTTGAAATGTGTTGGAAAATAAGTTTACATTGTTGATTTTTGACTTGCAACGAAAATTTGGAATATATTTAATGAGTTTAATGAAATGTCTTAGAAAAAGATAAGGTAGAAGTCATATTTTATACTTTTTGGCAATTACAAACTACATGTTCAAAAACATTGTTATGTTGCCAGAAACTCTCCCAGGAATGTACTCAACAATTACCCAAGTTTCATGGCGATCTGATCAGTGGTTTAGTAATCCATATATATATATATATATATATATATATATATATATATATATATATATATATATATATATTTACACGAAGCAACAATATCTGTACATTTAGGAGCAGACTTGAAAAACACTGTCCATGCATTTTTTTACTATTCTAAAAATCTCATATACAACAAATATAAAAATATTTGAAACAAATAAATTCTGATGGTAATTAAATATTTGCGCCAGTCGACAATTGAAAGAGTTAATTACTAACCTCAAGCAGAATGTATTGACCGACCAACATTTTTCTAATTTAAACGCCCTACTCACCAATCCATTATTACAATACAGTCCACTTCAAAGCGAAAAAATCTCTTTCACGTAATATTGCGATTGTTTGTTAAACAACAAAATATATTGACTGCGCTGCATTAAATATTGGTCTGAATTTAACTGTAGTGAGATATCTTTTTTATGCCTCATAAACGCGTGTCGGAACCCAAGTGTTCATCTTTAGATATTATTTTTCTAATAGGATATTTGCCAACAAAAATAAATACTAACATTGTAATCGTATAAACAACACAAACCGGAAATAAATATTTTAAAAACACTCCTCTATAATTGATTACCGGTGACTGAATCTTCATCTAACCAACCACAGCTCTAACTGCTGTGAACCGTCATTATGACGTCGAAATGGGTTGAGCCAGGAGTCAAGCTACACCCGTTAAGGTCTTGTAACGTGTCCATGAATATCTCTTCATACGACAATTTAATAAGCGCAAATGTATGATGCCGCTTGTGTATTTGTGTCCAAAAATAAATAGAAGACAGTTTTATTTTATTTAATTGCAATTAAAGAGTGATTTTAGATATTTTAATTGAAACGATTCCCTGTTTTGCTGATAATGAAACATCCTCAGTTGTAAGAAATATATATATATATATATATATAAAGAACATAAGTCAAAATTCAAATACAAGAATTATAATTCTTGTATTTGTATTTTGACTTATGTTCTTTATTAATACACAAGAATAGATATTGCGCTATATATATATATATATATATATATATATATATATATATATAAACAACTAAGGTAATTCAAATACAAGATTTACTTAATAATTATTTTATTGAGAGCTTTTGCTTGGAAAACAGTACCAAAATCATGAGGAATGAATAATGCAATATTGCAATATATGCCAAATCCGTTAAATTAGAATCAGCATTGCTGCCAAATCTATTACAATATGACCAAGTTTATTTTGTTGCTGTAACGCTATAGACATTGAATATAGTGTCCATTTGTACCGAAGGTAGCCCACTGAAGGCCCGAATGTCATCCTTGACATGAGGAAATATTGCCCTTACACGCCGATACTCACCAACGTTTCGACATCCATCGGAGATTATCGTCATTTACCATAAATAACTCTCTTCCACAAACATAGATTTTAATGGATATATGATTAATTTTGTGTAGTCATAAGGTAACTTGGTTTCTTTGGAACGGGGGAGGTTGCAGCTAGCAACCTCTTCATCTCCTACGCCCTTTCATAAGAGGGACATCACATCATGAATATGAAGGGACATATATGCAAACAAACTGGCAAAATATAGAATGAATAGATGAGTATGAGCTGATATTTTGTTAGAATATATTTTTATGTTAGTGCAAATGATTTGCCTACAATCGTCCACCGAGAATGCAATCTGCGGTAGGCAGTATCCCCAAATATAGCAAAACGCTTCGAGAAATATCATATCCCCACTGTGTAACACACTTAGTTGGTTCCCGGTTTGCATTCGAAATTTCATTACAGCCACGCGTCACCACTAAATCCTAGAATGGTCTAAAAGAAGTAATTTGATTGCTCTTAACCACAATTAGTTAACTACCTATGTCTCAAATAACAAAGACAACAAACTCCGTTTGGTGGAACCGCCAACAGAAGTGTATATTTCCATTTGTAAAAAGTAGTTAACTTAGTTAATACAATAAATGGCTCAGTGTAAAACTGCATTATATGTTAAAAAATTTGTTTAACGAATTTAATTGAAATCTGTTCTGAAAAAGTAACAGGTAAGTATTCCATTGAAAAAATGTAATAAAAAGAAATATTTCTTTATCATAAAATCAATTAGGTGTTCAGCAAGGTTTATTAAAATATAAATAAAAATATTTATTAACTGATCAAATATTGATTATTAAGATTTTAAATTAACAATGTACAATAAATAAAGTAACATAACCTACAGATGTTCCACCACACAACCTATAACATAAAATCAACTGTTTGTATGGAATCATATGTTATCACTTATTTTAAGCCAATGGGAAGAGATATCTGTATTGCATAACTCGCCCCTTTTTTGAAACTTTTTTCTTCCATATAAAACTATCATTAATTCATTAAATCTTATATCACTTAATTTTAGGAATGACGCGAAGTCGAAGATTTATGTACAGGTATAGGAAATCCTAGGAGGGACACAAGATAGTGTTTATCTGAAACGAGTATAAGCAGTACGTATAAAAAGTGTTTTATGAACACTTATGTTTTTTGTTGTAAATATGTTTTAAACAAATTCCCTAAAGTCTTCATAAAATTGACCACAGATCTATTAAACTTATATAAGACATTATATGGAATATGTTACTGGAATAAAAATGATTTGTGTCAAATGTGGTTAATCCTCAATACACGCTAAAAACGTTGGTGAATATCAGTGTAAATGGGCAATATCTGTATGAGAAGTACGGTAATCTTAGACAGACGACGGGGATTTCGAATGACTTGGAGCGATATTCATCGGGACATAATGATATCGTTTATTTTCGTCTTCACAGTAACATAAATACCGTTTATACAAACTTTAAAATTTTAGAAAAGTAGAACATTTTTTTCAAAATTCAAAAAATAAAGACGTTTAGGAAAAGTAAATGATTTAAAAGTTATAAATTAAGTTTGTATCATGATATTTGTACATTAGTTACCCTAGTAGGCCTAATATTTAACCTCTTGCATAACTGTATCAAATTATAAATTGTATAACAATTGCAAAGTATTAAAACAACACGGAAGTATTAATATATGTTAATATTGTCATATATTAAATACGCCAATAACAGATACGCATTTCTCATAAAACATACTCGAATTAATTACTTGAATTACAAACTTTGAGTGCAACCGCTGTTGCCATGCCAACTAATAAATAATATTAGCATATTTTTCAGTCGCAATATCACCAATCAATATTCTAATTGAGAAACTCAAAAATTAAATGAAATGTGTAACATACGACCATTGCAGTTGGGTTCTTTGTTACTCCACTTATTATTAGAGATAATTAGCTAGCACAAAAAACTTTGGAAAACTTTACGCATTGCAACGATAACAGGCATACATGGTCTTTTGTCTACTGCGTTTACGTTTCTTTACAAATCACTCGGTAATATTTACCAAGAGTTTAGCTAAATAAATTCTTATTTTAAAAATAAACTTCTATAGAGTTTGAAAGTAATATATTGATAAGTTTTGAAATTGGTAAACCATTGTTATAACGTTAATGTAATAAAATACAGTAACATTAGCACGTTTGTTAAAACTTTATTCTTTCGGAAAGTATCAAATAAAGCCCTGATTTTGATACGTGATTATAAAGTAATTTTAAGTGAATTGTAAAGCAGTTTTCTATCAATCATGTACAACTGTATTTAATACATGTATACAAATGTGTAAGTATACGCACATTTACTTCATATAAAAAACTGTATTTTGGATTTAGCGTTCGTGTGTGTGTGTGTCTGAGTAAGTTTGTGTGTGTGTGTGTGTGTTTGTGTTTCTGTGAGTGTGTGTGTGTGTTTGTTTGTGTGTGTGTGTGTGTGTGTGTGTGTGTGTGTGTGTGTATGTATGTGTGTGTGTGTGTGTGTGTGTGTGTGTGTGTGTGTGTGTGTGTGTGTGTGTGTGTATGTGTATGTATGTGTGTGTGTGTGTGTGTGTGTTTGTGTGTGTGTGTGTGTGTGCAAACACTCGTATCATAGTTTTACACACAAATGCTCTTATATTTAATACAATGCATTCCAGAGACGTTCAGATTTGTTGAGTTGGCACTACTTCCGACTCATACCAGAAAAGGAAACTGATGACGTCAACATAATGTACCCCCTAACACATATGAACTGTACTTTGTTAGAAGTTACAGTGATAATAGAAATTAAACATATAAAATTTAAAAAAAAAACAAAACAATTTTACATTATCTCTCAAAATAAATATATACCATATTAAACCAATAACATTACACTTATAAAAAGCAAGTGAATATTGGTTTAAAATCAATTTGCAAAACGATTTGAAAATATCTGGACATAAAGTACGTATATGTATGTATATATTCATATATAAAGGACCCAATTGTAATCAATCAACACATTGCTTCTAACAAATTATTAGTAATTAACACAATATTTTAATATTAGGTTCGTATTTTAAACTAGCGTGCTTTACAATCCGTATAAATTCTATTTATAGCTATAACGTCTTTCTGCCACATGTAATATATATATAGATAGAGTATACTATTTTTCTGCCCCACCCAGCGTTGTCGACCTTCTATTTTGACGCGTTTCGGAATCATTTAACTTTCATTTATCAGCACAGAGTCCATACAACCGTATTTGTAAAGAAATAGTTTTATTTTCCTGGCATACCTTTCTATAACTCACTTTACCAAGAGTTTATGAAAGTATAAACAAAACAAATGTTTCCCTCCAGGTGTTTTGGGGCCATGTTACTCTTAAATGAGATCGATTTTCACAGAGTACATAAATCAGTAACATACCTAAACCTTCATTTACAAATTGCAGGTTTTCGCAGCAAACATGCAAAGTATGTACTACAATATCTAAGCACCAGAAAGCTTATAAATAAGGTAAACCGTTGCATTGTTATAACAAACATAATTAGCATAACAATGCAGATATGTTAGTGGGGAAGGAAAATTCCTTGACAAAGTGTTATAAAAATGCCTTTCTACCAGAGACAAGGCTACGCTTGCTTTGGACAAATGGACAATTTCAAGGTAACCTGTTCAAACTAACCGCACGATCCCAGTAGCCTAGAATGCTCCCTCTACCATAGCATTTACTTGTAAACTTATTCAAACTGTTTTTGATGATAAGTTTTATAGTTTTTGCCATGAGGACTTGCCGAAAGTCGTTCTTCTGAACGGACGGTTTCACATGATTCAGGTTTCGCGGGAACAGAGCCTTATATTTGAAATGGTTCGTTGTCGTCGAAACCTGTACTTCGTGAAATTTTAAATCGTCGAAAAACTTGCTTGAAATAGTTTTAAATATTAGTTAGTTTAAAAATAAACATAGTTTTGAAGCTTGCCTGCTTTTAAATTATGCTTTTTAAATTTGTAATATTTCTTTTAAAAAACCTTAACTAAAATATAATTGTCTTGTGAGGACGCCCACTGGGCTGGGGGCCCAGTTTTGGTGGCCCTCTACCAGCTCTGTAGTGGTCTCTTAAGGCACGTGAATGCTTAAGTAGTATCCAATGGTAGTTCATGCTCAAGATAGAATTCATGCAGTATAAATAGAGTAAAATATCTTATCGTAAAATAATGAATTTAAATTTACCCATGCTGGTAAAATATATCGTTTAACAACAGGTTGTAAATGGGCTTTTCTAGAGGCAAATAACATAAACAGAAATCCCAACCTGTGCGTTAACAGCTGTTCTTTTACATAACCTATAACATAAAATCAGCTATTTTGTGAGAAACTAAATTAATTCGTTAAATTTAATTAATGAAAAAATATTTGAAAAAACTGTATTAACATCTAGTGTCATCAATTACAAAATTTTAAAAAAATGTATTTCACTTGAGTGAAAAGTATTTTATAACCGATTGAAAACTAAACAATACACACACACACATATATATATATATATATATACATATATATATATATATATATATATATATATATATATAAAAGGATATGTATATTCTTATATGATTATGGAATTATGGAGAGTGTGAACTAATAGAAGGAATAGAAAAACAATTTAATATAGTGTTAAGTATCTATGTAAACAAATATTATTATTGGGATGTGTTTTTCTTGGTAGTTTTCATTGAACTTTAGGCTTCTCAAGTTAATAATGTGAAGTTTGAAGGTAGTGTGCTCAGTTGGTTGCACGTTGTAGACCTGGCACCTTCATAGATCTAAGTAGAGATTCTGGTTAGACTAGCGCATGCGGTAGCGAGCGTCACTTTACTCATAGCTAATCTTACTTTTGTAGTTTTTATAGAAGGTATGCAATAACATTAATTAGCATAAGGACACCAAAGCTTGTACCATAGGAGTGTAGCATTTGTACAGCTTACGGGAGAATCTGTATTCGCGCTGAGGGTAGCGGGTGGGGGATATTCTCCAGGGAAAGGATTGAGAGCAGTTATGTTTCAGATAAGCAACCCAATGTAAATATCCTCTATCCCCAGCAGTACAAGAGGGTCACTATATTCCTCCAATACCTCAGTTGTAACTAATTTCAACCCTTTGTGTGCAGAAGGGACTCTTTCTACCCCTATACTTGCAGGGACTGTAATGTGTAGACAAAGCCTTACAAACCCGGTAGAGAATAGGTCTTAGACCCTGCAGACTTTGTAGCATAATAGCTTCTATAACCTCCTGTACAAGGGTTTTTAGGCCATATCGTTACCCTACCTGTATTCTCGATCCCCTCTCATTAGTATATATATATATATATATATATATATATATATATATATATATATATATATATATATATATATACATATATACATTTATATATAAGTATGTTAGGTTCACCTAGTCCAATGCTACTTGACATTCTAGCAAAACGTGGGAACTGCGATTTTGTGTAAGGCAAAATGAGCGAATGTTTTTGGATAATAACTATCATAACTATTATCATAGTTTTCCCTCCGTGAGGGAATACGTATCAACACACACACACACACACAAACATTCAAGTATGTAGACAGAAAGAGAGAGAGAGAGAAAGATAGAGAGAAAGATAGAGAGACATAGAGAGAGGAAGAGAGAGAGAAGGAAAGAGAGAGAAAAAGAGAGAGAAAGAAAGTAAGAGAGAGAGAGAGAGAGGAAGGGAGAGAGAGTCAGAGAGAGGCAGACAGGTGTCTATATATACTTGAAGATCTGCTTATGTACATCTACTGTATTTTCAGTAAATTCTTAATCCATACTGAATACAGCACCAGGCACTCTAATTCCCATCACACTTTACCCAGGCTTTGGACTGGCTAAGTGATAGAAACAACCTTTCTACCATTTAGGCGTGTTTAGAATTGGCTAAACGTTTAGTCACTTTATATTGCTCACTTCTAAAGTGCAAACCTTTATGTTTTATTTATTTATTTTAACAGTAGTATTTACAATTATTTTCAGAACTTCTTCAGGCCGATTCAGTTTTGTAAGAGAACAAAGCCACGCACTTACATCGCAATTGTTTTTGCACTTCTTCATTGTTTTATAATTTCTCTCGCTGAGTTTCATTTATGCTCACTTCCTTCTCCTTTCTCCAGGTTTAGTTGTATTGTCATGTACCTGCAGGTCAGTTTTTTTGCTTTCATTTTGAAGCAACCAATCACTTATTTTATTCTAGGATTGGGTCTCCGAAACATGTTACTCACTCTGTTGTTCCATCCTTCAACAGCATTTGTGGTTCTAGGTCGTCTGTTGTGTCGCTCAACCAATTCTTCATTTTATATCTTTGAAATAGATCTAACTTCTTCCCAAACTCGTTTCTTTTCTTTTTAAAGAGATTCCTTTACCTCCAACCTCGCTTTTTCCCGACACCGACAAAATAGTCAAGTCAAGAGTTAGGGATAGTAGACAGGTGGATGAGTGCTGGATGCTACCCGGCCCTTGGGCAATGCTAACCGAGGATGGATAATGATCCGATGAGACGTCTGCCGAAAACAGGTTGAGATCAATGTTACGAGAAGGTGTTTACAAGTGTCTATCTCTTACATATTTACCATCACAAGTTAAACTTTGACTTATAATACTTTGAAAGAAATAAGTAAAACACCGGTTGAATATCCAGTCAAAGATATTTATTGTATTAACGCAACTCTTCCACAACTAGTCCGTTGCCCTTGTCAAGCCTGAACTAATATTACATTGCTTTTAATTACACATACAAAACACTAGTACACTTATTGCAACAATGTAATCCAGTAACCCACCACAGCAGTGAGAGTCATATAAGCATCTGAATAAATAAATAAAAACAGTAAATACACTCAAAGAACAACCATATTTACATACAAATCACACAATAATCAACCATGTATTTGCACGCAATTAGGGAGCTAATGGAAAGGTACTATTGCCTAATGTATGTGTTTTAATGAGGCCTCGTAGTTAACAACCAAAGCAATAGTGTATAGCGACCGCCGGGATCTGACTGGGCCTGCTCCGGCAAAGCACACATTAAATAAACCCTCCAAGAATGTCACTGGATTAGCGCAATGTATATCGAGATGTGAAAATTATAAATTATTTTTAAGGAAAGGATGTAAATATATAGCGTATTTTTGTTATGTTTTTAATTATTATTTTGTTTATTTTAGTTTTAAGATTCGTTTGTACTACTGCCTTAGTAAATACCAATGTTAGAATCTATAGATGTATTAAAATGTTTATAGCTATATCTGTGTTTATCTTTAGGTCCAAATACGTTAACGTTTGTGTTCAGTTTTATGATTTCACTATGTTCAGGTTTATTTGTATGCACATGTTATAAATATAAATTCACAGTATAAGCGTGAGCTCACCTTTATGTTGGTGTTTTTGTTTATATTAATTTATTAAATATATTTTATATTTATTTTTGTTTCTTATCTGAATTTATCTTCACTTTTACCTTTTATGTTTATGCGTCTTATCATTTGACATTTAGGTTGTGTATGCATTACTTATGCAGACAATGCAAAGGTATGCAGTATTTATCAAAAACGGATTCTAAAACAAAAAATTTAGAAAACTTCGTACAAACAAGGGTCCAACAAACTCTTTTGTAACAGGTTAAGGATTCTCCACCGAACTTCCGGTGGCAAAAGCTTAAAACAAGAATAGGATTACAAATTTTTTTTGACTAAAAATGGTAAAAACCTTGATCCAAAAACTATGTCTAAAATACGTATTTTCTGAAATATTTATAAACTCTGATTTTGTGTACAAATTAGGACAAAATGCTACAGATTTTAGTGCCAAAATAAAATCACTTTGTTTTATGCTTAATTATCGTATTAATGCTTTCATTTCAACATTTTTACAATTTATTTCTGAGCAAAAGTTCTGTCTAAGACAACAATAAATAAATAAAAGGTGTCTAAAATAAATTTTTAATATCGAAACAGATGACATTATTGCAAATAATAATTACTTTTTACTTCATGCACTAATTTTCTATTGATTGGTTTTAACAAATTAATATTTTCAAATTAATAATATTTTTTTAAAATATTTAATAAAACAACCTCTTGCATTTCATTTTGAAAATAAAGAACATTTCTTTGCTGTACGCTATATAGAACAAGTAATATGAACTTAAACAATTGTCAAAGTCAATTCCTACTTGGGCCAACAAAGTCAATTCCTACTTGGGTCAACAAAGTCAATTCCTACTTGGGCCAACAAAGTCAATTCCTACTTGGGTCAACAAAGTCAATTCCTACTTGGGTCAACAAAGTCAATTCCCATTTGGGCCAACAAAGTCAATATCTACTTGGGCCAACAAAGTCAATTCCTACTTGGGTCAACAAAGTCAATTCCTACTTGGGTCAACAAAGTCAATTCCTACTTGGGTCAACAAAGTCAATTCCTACTTGGGCCAACATAGTCAATTTCTACTTGGGCCAACATAGTCAATTTCTACTTGGGTCAACAAAGTCAATTCCTACTTGGGTCAACATAGTCAATTCCTACTTGGGCCAACATAGTCAATTTCTACTTGGGTCAACAAAGTCAATTTCTACTTGGGTCAACAAAGTTAATTCCTACTTGGGCCAACATAGTCAATTTCTACTTGGGTCAACAAAGTCAATTCCTACTTGGGTCAACAAAGTCAATTCCTACTTGGGCCAACATAGTCAATTTCTACTTGGGTCAACAAAGTCAATTCCTACTTGGGTCAACAAAGTCAATTCCTACTTGGGCCAACATAGTCAATTCCTACTTGGGTCAACAAAGTCAATTCCTACTTGGGCCAACATAGTCAATTCCTACTTGGGCCAACATAGTCAATTTCTACTTGGGTCAACAAAGTCAATTTCTACTTGGGTCAACAAAGTTAATTCCTACTTGGGCCAACATAGTCAATTTCTACTTGGGTCAACAAAGTCAATTCCTACTTGGGTCAACAAAGTCAATTCCTACTTGGGCCAACATAGTCAATTTCTACTTGGGTCAACAAAGTCAATTCCTACTTGGGTCAACAAAGTCAATTCCTACTTGGGCCAACATAGTCAATTTCTACTTGGGTCAACAAAGTCAATTCCTACTTGGGTCAACATAGTCAATTCCTATTTGGGCCAACAAAGTCAATATCTACTTGGGTCAACAAAGTCAATTCCTACTTGGGCCAACAAAGTCAATTCCTACTTGGGCCAACAAAGTCAATTCCTACTTGGGTCAACATAGTCAATTTCTACTTGGGTCAACAAAGTCAATTCCTACTTGGGTCAACAAAGTCAATTCCTATTTGGGCCAACAAAGTCAATTTCTACTTGGGTCAACAAAGTCAATTCCTATTTGGGCCAACAAAGTCAATTCCTACTTGGGTCAACAAAGTCAATTCCTACTTGGGCCAACAAAGTCAATTCCTACTTTAGGCCAACAAAGTCAATTCCTACTTGGGCCAATAAAGTCAATTCCTACTTGGGTCAACAAAGAAAATTTTTATTTTACTTACTTTTTATTTAAATAATACAATTAATATAAATAAAGTAACATATCCTATGCATTAAAACAGCTGTTCCACTAAATAGCCTATAACACAAAAATCGGCTGTTCTATGTAATTATATGTTACCACTAATTTTAGGATAAATGGGACAAAATAACTATATTGCATGCTTTCCCTCTTTTGTGAAACGTTTTTCTTCCATATAAAACTAAAACCAATTCATTAAATTTAATTAATTCACGTCAAGTGGCATACACTAAAAGTTTCAGAAAATGTATTTGAACTTGAATGAATCGAAAAAAGTATTTTATTAACGATTGAAAATTTGAACGAGGTATATATCAGGAGAGTGTTGACTAATAGAAGGCATGGAATAAAGAACCGTTGCTCAAAAACCGCCTGCCAAGTGCTCGACTGGGAAATATTTATACAACAAACCTCCTTCCTAAAATTACTTTTAATAATAATTTGCATCAGCCGTTAATATTTAGTAGTCAGATGGGAGATTTTTGTTTTTATCACCTAAAAAAAAACAGATAGTTTCTTTGTGGAATTATTTTTCGTCTGTTACCGACTGGCGGAAAACTTCTTTTGCCAGGACTACGTCTGACAGGTAGTATGGCATCGTTTCATGCCATATTGTCCCCTATATCCAGCACTAAGAGATCTTTGTGTCAGCCCACCTAATTCTTTCTCCCCCTTATTCTTCTTGCAATGGAGTGTAAAGGACTACGACAGAGAAGGAAGGCAAGTGAACCTTCACGCGTGATGCCATGGCCCTCCATAAACTTCTTACCCTCTTCCCCATACATTCTCCCCCTGATTGCCATAACAATAACCCACTGCTACCTATCGGAGAAACTGAATACTTTCACCTAAAACGAAGTTGTTTTAAAGTAGCTTATTTTTAGGAAATTTACTCATATATTTTATACGTCAAATTATGTAAAACAAAAGTTGATACTAAGTTTAAAAACCAATAAATTAAACTTTTCTGTAGAACATAAATGTTACTGTAATGTATTGTTTCAAAATAATTATATAAATATTTAAAATATATTATTGTCGCTTGTTTAAAAATTGAAAAAAATCTACATCAAATAATAATATCCTAATAAAATAAATAATTTTAGACTTCAAATGTATTTCTATTCACAATGAATTTTAACATTTAATTACCTACCAAGAATATACCAATTTTTCCACTTTACCCGGTAAATTCATGTTTTAAAACAGATGTTACTGATAAGTATTGGATGAGAGAACACGCATTCGTCAAACAGGAAACATGTGATCGGAGGAAGTAGGTTCTACATTCAGCCACATGTCATGCCCTCTAGCGAACAATTTCCAATGTTGAATCCTGTAGCTTCCTTTGGTATTATGCCATAACAATTATTTTATTTAAAAATATATATATAAATATGTGGATAGCAAAGGTTTATGCAAAGTCCTACGAAATTCTCCCGTTATGGTGTCTCCTATCGTTTTATTGCTGCTATACTATAAAAGCTGAAACAATTATTTTTTAATGTTTTTAAGGTATTTTATAAAGTTCAGTTTCTCGTAATTTGTGTTTTAAATATTTACCTCACAATAAATGTAAATTTCCCATATATTGAGAATTTGTAAAGTGTTCAATATACATCACTCATACGTCTGGTGCCGATCTCACACCTATACAGCAGCTCTGTTGAAATGTACGAGCAGCTCGTATTATAAACTGTAAAATCAAATCATCACCTAGTAATTGACAGATATAGTATTTCCCAATATACATCACTCGTAGGTCTGGTCCCGATCTCACACCTATACAGCAGCAATGTTGAAATGTATTATAAACTGTAAAATTAAATCATCACCTAGTAGTTGACAGATATAGTATTTCCCAAAATTCCTATAATATAAATTGATGATTAAATATAAAACATCTTAAGATTTAAAAAAAAAATAGATTTTAGCACTCGACGAGTGCGGACCAATATGAAAATTGCCATAGCGACGTCTGCAGAAATTTGTAATTGAAAAAACATTTAAATTTACGTAATGAAAGATTACTTGAACATTTGTTATAGGATGCTCCTAAGAATGTATCCTATTCCATTTTAATATAGGATAAAATTAATCATGGTTATGAAAAACCACCAAGAATCCCTGCTCAGACGCCTACCCCCAGCCAGAGCCGCGTCCATTAGACATAACCAAATCCAGCCCCATCGGCTAAATCCCCGCCCTCTCTAACTGGAAACCCTTTATGGAGAAGAATAATAGAACAGTTTTCACAATTAAATCGGCTTTATGGTACTTATCAATCGTTGCCTCATATTGCTTGTAGATTAGTATCAATATCGTTATTACAATAAGTGATTTGGTTTCAGTTGCGCTACAAAGGGGAAGGGAGCAAAGTTCAGTTTTAACGTTTAGCAATAAATCAGGTAAATTTATCTAGGAAAACATTTGTAAACAAGCGGTTTTATAACTATTATATCAAATACTTACGAAAGCATCTTTCAGACTAGGAACAACGTTCGTGCAGAGGCGGTCAAGAAAACTTACACCACAAAAACTCTTACCACAAGAAATATAGGTCATGTCTTATTAATTCCTTTCTGACATCTTTCACGTTTCTAACAAAGAAAATATTTTTACTTCAATATAGAAAAGAAGAGAATTACAGTTAAAAAACACGTGGTACAAAAACGAGACGCTCTAACTAAGGTGTAATGGAAAGGCAATGGTGCATCTGTATGTAAAAATATAAGAGCCATTTAAATACCTTTGCGTAGGGTTTTTGTACATTACTTTTTTCTGTAAGTTGACATTAGGTAGAATGTGCCCTGTAAGCAAGCATGCATGTTAGTAGTGTATTACTTCAATCGCGTTAAACATTAACTACACCTCTAAGGACAAAGTGTACTATCAATTTATAGTTTTACTAAAAATTTTAAAATAATTTGTAAGCCCTATCCAAGTTTTTGCCACCATTTTTCGAGCACTTGTCACAGTTTTGCAGTTATTTGTCACCATTTGGAAGCACTTGTCACCTTCTTATATGCATTTGTTATCCTTCTACATGTACTTTTCACCCTTTTGCATGCCTTTGTCCTTTTTTTGTAAGCACGTACCACTCTTTTACAAGAGTTTTCGTCTTTTTCCAAGTATCTGTTTCCACTTTGCTAGATCCTGTCCCCCATTTAAAGTTCTCACTACCTTGTTGAAACCACTTGTCACCCTTTTTGTAAGCACGCATCTTCCTTTTGCAAGCTTGTGCCACCCTTTTTCCAAGCACCTGTTTCCACTTTGCTAGATCCTGTCCCCCATTTAAAGTTCTCGCTACCTTGTTGAAAACACTTGCTACCCTATTGCAAGCTCTTGTCCTTACTTTACTAGCATTTGTCACTTTTTTTCAAGCACTTGACACCCTTTTACAAGCACTTGTCACATTGTTTGTAAGAACGTATCTTCCTTTTCCAAGCACTTGTTTCCACTTTTCAAGCACCTGTAACTCTTTTATAAGCATTTGTCACCACTCTTGCAAGCACATCATTAATAACACCGTGATCACCATAAGCATCATGATAATAGCAATAGTGGTAGTGCAACAGTAGTAAAATAGCAATAGTGGTAGTGCAACAGTAGTAAAATAGCAATAGTGGTAGTGCAACAGTAGTAAAATAGCAATAGTGGTAGTGCAACAGTAGTAAAATAGCAATAGTGGTAGTGCAACAGTAGTAAAATAGCAATAGTGGTAGTGCAACAGTAGTAAAATAGCAATAGTGGTAGTGCAACAGTAGTAAAATAGCAATAGTGGTAGTGCAACAGTAGTAAAATAGCAATAGTGGTAGTGCAACAGTAGTAAAATAGCAATAGTGGTAGTGCAACAGTAGTAAAATAGCAATAGTGGTAGTGCAACAGTAGTAAAATAGCAATAGTGGTAGTGCAACAGTAGTAAAATAGCAATAGTGGTAGTGCAACAGTAGTAAAATAGCAATATTGTAAACATCAACATCATTATCATTATCGACATCAACATTATCATCGTCGTCGTCGATGATTATTAGCATCACCATCATCATAATAATATCACCATCATCACCATCATCAGTGAAGACAGTGACAGGTGGTATGATAGTAGTATGGATATTTGTAATGCTATGCAATAGGTATAGCAGTAATGGTAGTAGCAATTGTAGTAGTAGCATTGGAGGTGGTAGTGTTAGCAGTAGTTACAGCAGTAGAGTTGATCTCTTAGCAGTATTGTTACATATAAGATTCGTGTCGTGCGTTTTACAGAAAAAATAATGTATATCAATGATTTCGTTCAGTAAAGGTAAAGACAACATAAAACTGTAGTCAGGTTCCCAATCCAATCTGGATAGTTTCCTACATTATATATAAAGAGAAAATAGTGGTTCAAGTATGGAAAGCAATGCTGTTAAATAGGGGAAAGATCTGAAGCCTTCAAGAACGTTTTACCAACCCAAGCTATCTCAGGGTCTCTAGAAAAGTATATTTCGTTCTACCCGTTTACTTCTTAAAACATTTCCTGCATGGCATCCTCCCCCAGGACGTCCTCGGGATGGAGACCCAGTTTCTGTTCACCACAACACTCGTCTGAAAACCTAGTGCTTTAGTTTGTTTCTTCACCCTGAAACGTATGTCATAAGGTCTACATTAACCAATCCAACAACAGAAGCCATTCTTTAAAGTAAGAATATGACAGTATTCTTATCTGCACCCAGCTGAATGTCTATGAGCTTTCTTTTACTGTTACACTTTTATATGTGTTTATTCTTATGAAAATCACTCATTATCATCACTCATATTGCATTAATCACTAACCATTCGTTGAAAGGTATGTATTAGGAAAACTGCTTATGTTAACATTTATTTTTAAAATTCAATAATTGCTTAATTTTATAGCTTCTGTATATCCTGCTATTGCTTTTATTGTTATTATTACTTTATGTTAGTAGAAACATTATTTATGCTTTGTAATCATTGGCAAATTTTTGTTATTTGAAGTGTCTGTGGCAGTTTACATGATGGCGATGTGACGAGTGCTTGAAATCACTTTCTAAAAGATTTTAACTATGGAGAAGCAAAGAACTCTGCAATTACAAAGTTCACATGTCTCATGCTTCCCGACAACGCAACCTTATATTTGCAATGGTTCGTTGTCGGCGAAACATGGTGTATGTGCAATTCGTATTCGTCCACTTTCAGTTTGTCGACTGCTTGGCGAGCAGCTTCGAGCAACAGAAAACGTCACCTATAACAGATATTTATCCTGTAAAAATCATTTATGGTCTACGTAAAACAATTAATATACTGAAGTAAGTCAGTAGATTTTTTATTTTTAGAAAATTAGAAAATTTATAATTTTATTTTTAGTTTGCATTGTTTATAAAAGTTGTAGCTATTACTTAAATTTTATTATTTGTAACCATCAGATTTCTTACATGCCTCTTTAATGTATAAAGTCTTTTCTTGTTACTCGCAGATGTCAGCGTATATATAACCTGAACAATTGTTTTTAAATAAATAATTATGGTATTATAAAAGATCATACATAACATGATAAAGAATGGGCACAGAAGAATTTTCACACAATAATTTAAACAGTCTACATCGTATCTTTATAATAAAGTGAGTAGTAATGATAGATATATGCGGTGGTTAATTATCAGGCACCATTTGTTGAAAATAATTATTTACGCTAAGTAATGGGAGAATTTGGTTTTGTGTAAAGCAGGGGTTCCCAAACTTTTTTGTACCACGCCCCCCTCTGGTTATTTGGAGACCCCCACGCCCCCCTACACGTAGATTTTTTTGTTCACTGTTAAATGCGGTAACGCAGAATGGAAAGGCCAAACGGAGGTATCGGTACACACACTACTCAACTTTATTGAAACTTTACAAAAACAATTATGAAAACTTAGAAAGACTTTATTTCAAAGATCTGAGGAAATTATTTTTGTAATTTTTTTATTTATTTCATTTGGGTGTTACGCTCCCCCCTGGACTTTCTCCACGCCCCCCCAGGGGGGCGCGCCCCCCCAGTTTGGGAACCCCTGGTGTAAAGTAAATAATGCGATTTCTACATTTATGGTGAGTTGAAAATTGTAAAAAAGGTGTAAAAAAACATTTGATGCTGCGGTGATAATAAATTAGAAACAAAAATTAAGAAGATTATATTTTAATTTATTTTTAAATTATATAAACGTATGTGGTAATTTAGTTATATCAAGGGGCAATGACGTTCCAGTAATCATTTTACGTCAGTATCTGAGGTGATTTAGTTATATCAACAGTTTTAACATGGTAAAATACCTAGTGATAACTTTTAATGTTTATGGAAGATCCCAGATGTGGACGTAGAGGCACCATATATCCATTAAGATGATTTAACGGAAAGTAACATGAAAAGGAACTAAAATAACACTTTGTTTCAGCAACAAGTAAGTAATAGAACTTATGACTTTAACATTTGGCAAAAGAACCGGTACGGCATTGTCACCGCCAGATCTGGAGCCGATATATTAATTTAAACAAGTCCTAAACACAAAAATTTTAAAGTAAATTCCTACTTAGGTCAACGAACAATAATTTTTTTTCAGTTACTTTTTATTACATAATTACAACTAATATAAATAAAGTAACATAATGTATGCGTTAAAACAGCTGTTTTGCCACGTAACCCATAACATAAAATCAGATATTTTATAAAATAATATGTTAACACATATTTTAAGCCAAATGGGACAAAATAGCTATAACTATTTTTCTCCCATATAAAACTAAATCTAATTAATTATTTCGATTTCATTATTGAAGTATTACTTGAATAACGGTATTACCAGCAAGTTTCATCCCCTACGAGTCTTAGAAAATGTTTGTAAACTTCAATAGATGAATATATATATATATATATATATATATATATATATATATATATATATATATATAGAAAGAGAGAGAGAGATAGATAGATAGATAGAGAAAGAGAGAGAGAGAGAGAGAGAGAGAGAGAGCGAGAGGGGACCGAGTGTGCATTAATTGTATTATAGAAGTAATTGTAAAGGTGTACACAAATATATAAAAATCTTCATTTTTTATTAAAATACGTTTGACATGTTTTTTATCCAAATATAAATCAATATACTTTAAGATATTCATTTTGACAAAATAATGATTTATTTTGTGTAGAAAAATATTAGAAAATGTCATCCATAGAAACGTTTTTTCCTAAATATTTTAGCTCGCGAAGTTTGTCACATTCTGGCCAATTAGAGAATCCGGCTTCATTATTATATGTATACTAACAAGATAGGAAAGTTTTATTTAACAACGGATTGTGTTATAGTTGTTAAGGCATATGTGAATGTTGTAGGGGACTAGCCTATATGAAATTATGGATTGCGCCTTGCATATTATCTTACGTTTCCTGGGTTTGACATTTAGTGTAATGTTAAAACTAACTAAAATTAAATTAGAATTACTTGTCTAATATTATAAATATTAAATTTACAGAAAACGGCATGAAAGGGGGGAAAACATTATGTGCGTGACTGACACACAAGAGTTTAGATACATTTGATACATAAAACACTTTTTAAAACCGATATTGACACTACCAGTTTATACAGATAGAGCGTCAATGCAAGACTAATGATGGCTTTAGTTACAAATAAGCTAAATAGATATTTACGTTTACCTTTCTACTAGTTTTACTATAATATGTTTGGTACAACGACTAACTATTTAAGGAAAGGACAAAATATGGTATTCGTAGGTTGAGCAAACTAATATTGCATGTGTTGATTAGGAAACTGAAATCCACCCCTATCTATGTCTCACTCCCCCTTCTCGCTCCAGTCTCGTTATTGTCATCGGAAATCAGTTCTTGATACTTTCATATAGCCTTCTCTTCAATACGAGTAATGGAATGTGCTGATTAGGAAACTAATATCCCCCCTATCTGTGTCTCACATCCCCTACTCGCTTCAGTCTCGTTATTAACATCGGAAATCAGTTCTTGATACTTTCTTATAGCCTTCTCTTCAATACGAGTAATGGAATGTGTTGATTAGGAAACTGACATTCCCCCTATCTGTGTCTCACAGCCCCTACTCGCTTCAGTCTCGTTATTGACATCGGAAATCAGTTCTTGATACTTTCTTATAGCCTTCTCTTCAATACGAGTAATGGAATGTGCTGATTAGGAAACTGACATCCCCCCCTATCTGTGACTCACATCCCCTACTCGCTTAAGTCTCGTTATTGACATCGGAAATCAGTTCTTGATACTTTCTTATAGCCTTCTCTTCAATACGAGTAATGGAATGTGCTGATTAGGAAACTGACATTCCCCCTATCTGTGTCTCACAGCCCTTACTCGCTTCAGTCTCGTTATTGACATCGGAAATCAGTTCTTGATGCTTTGTTATAGCCTCCTGTTCAATACGAGTAATGTAATGTGCTGTTTAGGAAACTGAAATCCACCAGTATCTGTGTGTCACTCCCCCTACTCGATTCAGTCTCGTTATAGTCATCGGAAATCTGTTCTTAATATTTTTCTTATAGCCTCCTCTTCAATACGAGTAATGGAATGTGCTGATTAGGAAACTGACATTCCCCCTATCTGTGTCTCACAGCCCCTACTCGCTTCAGTCTCGTTATTGACATCGGAAATCAGTTCTTGATACTTTCTTATAGCCTTCTCTTCAATACGAGTAATGGAATGTGCTGATTAGGAAACTGACATCCCCCCCTATCTGTGACTCACATCCCCTACTCGCTTAAGTCTCGTTATTGACATCGGAAATCAGTTCTTGATACTTTCTTATAGCCTTCTCTTCAATACGAGTAATGGAATGTGCTGATTAGGAAACTGACATTCCCCCTATCTGTGTCTCACAGCCCTTACTCGCTTCAGTCTCGTTATTGACATCGGAAATCAGTTCTTGATGCTTTGTTATAGCCTCCTGTTCAATACGAGTAATGTAATGTGCTGTTTAGGAAACTGAAATCCACCAGTATCTGTTTGTCACTCCCCCTACTCGATTCAGTCTCGTTATAGTCATCGGAAATCTGTTCTTAATACTTTCTTATAGCCTCCTCTTCAATACGAGTAATGGAATGTGCTGATTAGGAAACCGACATCCCCCCCTATCTGTCTCTCACAGCCCCTACTCGCTTCAGTCTCGTTATTGACATCGGAAATCAGTTCTTGATACTTTCTTATAGCCTTCTCTTCAATACGAGTAATGGAATGTGCTGATTAGGAAACTGACATCCCCCCCTATCTGTGTCTCACATCCCCTACTCGCTTCAGTCTCGTTATTGACATCGGAAATCAGTTCTTGATACTTTCTTATAGCCTCCTCTTCAATATGAGTAATGACATGTCCTGATTAGAAAACTGACATCCCCGCTATCTGTGTCTCACTCCACCTACTCGCTTCAGTCTCGTTATTGACATCGGAAATCAGTTCTTGATTCTTTCTTATAGCCTCCTCTTCAATACGAGTAATGGACTGCGTTGATTAGGAAACTGACATCCCCCCCTATCTGTGTCTCCCATCTCCTACTCGCTACAGTCTCGTTATTTTCATCGGAAATCAGTTCTTAATACATTCTTATAGCCTTCTCTTCAATACTAGTAATATAATGTGCTGCTTGAAAACTGAAATCCACCACTATCTGTGTCTCACTTCCCCTTCTCTTTTCAGTCTCGTTATTGTCATTGGAAATCAGTTCTTGATGCTTTGTTATAGCCTCCTGTTCAATACGAATAATGAAATCAGCTGATTAGGAAACTGAAATCCACCAATATCTGTGTCTCACTCCCCCTACTCGCTTCAGTCTCGTTATTGTCATTGGAAATCTGTTCTTGGTGCTTTGATATAGCCTCCTCTTCAATACGAGTAATGGAATGTGCTGTTTAGGAAACTGAAATCCACCACTATGTGTGTCTCACTTCCCCTACTGGCTTCAGTCTCGTTATAGTCATCGGAAATCAGTTCTTGATACTTTCTTATAGCCTCCTCTTCAATACGAGTAATGTAATGTGCTGTTTAGGAAACTGAAATCCACCAGTATCTGTGTGTCACTCCCCCTACTCGATTCAGTCTCGTTATAGTCATCGGAAATCTGTTCTTAATACTTTCTCATTGCCTCCTCTTCAATACGAGTAATGTAATGTGCTGTTTAGGAAACTGACATCCCCGCTATCTGTGTCTCACTCCACCTACTCGCTTCAGTCTCGTTATTGACATCGGAAATCAGTTCTTGATACTTTCTTATAGCCTTCTCTTCAATACGAGTAATGGAATGTGCTGATTAGGAAACTGACATTCCCCCTATCTGCGTCTCACAGCCCCTACTCGCTTCAGTCTCGTTATTGACATCGGAAATCAGTTCTTGATAATTTCTTATAGCCTTCTCTTCAATACGAGTAATGGAATGTGCTGATTAGGAAACCGACATCCCCCCCTATCTGTCTCTCACAGCCCCTACTCGCTTCAGTCTCGTTATTGACATCGGAAATCAGTTCTTGATACTTTCATATAGCCTTCTCTTCAATACGAGTAATGGAATGTGCTGATTAGGAAACTGACATCCCCCCCTATCTGTGTCTCACATCCCCTACTCGCTTCAGTCTCGTTATTGACATCGGAAATCAGTTCTTGATACTTTCTTATAGCCTCCTCTTCAATATGAGTAATGACATGTGCTGATTAGAAAACTGACATCCCCGCTATCTGTGTCTCACTCCACCTACTCGCTTCAGTCTCGTTATTGACATCGGAAATCAGTTCTTGATTCTTTCTTATAGCCTCCTCTTCAATACGAGTAATGGACTGCGTTGATTAGGAAACTGACATCCCCCCCTATCTGTGTCTCACATCTCCTACTCGCTACAGTCTCGTTATTTTCATCGGAAATCAGTTCTTAATACATTCTTATAGCCTTCTCTTCAATACTAGTAATGTAATGTGCTGCTTGAAAACTGAAATCCACCACTATCTGTGTCTCACTTCCCCTTCTCTTTTCAGTCTCGTTATTGTCATTGGAAATCAGTTCTTGATGCTTTGTTATAGCCTCCTGTTCAATACGAATAATGAAATCAGCTGATTAGGAAACTGAAATCCACCAATATCTGTGTCTCACTCCCCCTACTCGCTTCAGTCTCGTTATTGTCATTGGAAATCTGTTCTTGGTGCTTTGATATAGCCTCCTCTTCAATACGAGTAATGGAATGTGCTGTTTAGGAAACTGAAATCCACCACTATGTGTGTCTCACATCCCCTACTGGCTTCAGTCTCGTTATAGTCATCGGAAATCAGTTCTTGATACTTTCTTATAGCCTCCTCTTCAATACGAGTAATGTAATGTGCTGTTTAGGAAACTGAAATCCACCAGTATCTGTGTGTCACTCCCCCTACTCGATTCAGTCTCGTTATAGTCATCGGAAATCTGTTCTTAATACTTTCTTATAGCCTCCTCTTCAATACGAGTAATGTAATGTGCTGTTTAGGAAACTGACATCCCCGCTATCTGTGTCTCACTCCACCTACTCGCTTCAGTCTCGTTATTGACATCGGAAATCAGTTCTTGATACTTTCTTATAGCCTTCTCTTTAATACGAGTAATGGAATGTGCTGATTAGGAAACTGTCATTCCCCCTATCTGTGTCTCACAGCCCCTACTCGCTTCAGTCTCGTTATTGACATCGGAAATCAGTTCTTGATAATTTCTTATAGCCTTCTCTTCAATACGAGTAATGGAATGTCCTGATTATGAAACCGACATCCCCCCCTATCTGTCTCTCACAGCCCCTACGCGCTTCAGTCTCGTTATTGACATCGGAAATCAGTTCTTGATACTTTCTTATAGCTTTCTCTTCAATACGAGTAATGGAATGTGCTGATTAGGAAACTGACATCCCCCCCTATCTGTGTCTCACATCCCCTACTCGCTTCAGTCTCGTTATTGACATCGGAAATCAGTTCTTGATACTTTCTTATAGCCTTCTCTTCAATACGAGTAATGGAATGTGCTGATTAGGAAACCGACATCCCCCCTATCTGTCTCTCACAGCCCCTACTCGCTTCAGTCTCGTTATTGACATCGGAAATCAGTTCTTGATACTTTCTTATAGCCTTCTCTTCAATACGAGTAATGGAATGTGCTGATTAGGAAACTGACATCCCCCCTATCTGTGTCTCACATCCCCTACTCGCTTCAGTCTCGTTATTGACATCGGAAATCAGTTCTTGATACTTTCTTATAGCCTTCTCTTCAATACGAGTAATGAAATGTGCTGATTAGGAAACTGACATTCCCCCTATTTGTGTCTCACATCCCCTACTCGCTTCAGTCTCGTTATTGACATCGGAAATCAGTTCTTGATACTTTCTTATAGCCTTCTCTTCAATACGAGTAATGAAATGTGCTGATTAGGAAACTGACATTCCCCCTATCTGTGTCTCACAGCCCCTACTAGCTTCAGTCTCGTTATTGACATCGGAAATCAGTTCTTGATACTTTCTTATAGCCTCCTCTTCAATAGGAGTAATGGAATGTGTTGATTAGGAAACTGACATTCCCCCTATCTGTGTCTCACTCCACCTACTCGCTACATTCTCGTTATTGACATCGGAAATCAGTTTTTGATACTATCTTATACCCTTCTCTTCAATACGAGTAATGGAATGTGTTGATTAGGAAACTGACATCCCCGCTATCTGTGTCTCACTTCCCCTTTTTGCTTCAGTCTCGTTATAGTCAACGGAAATCTGTTCTTAATACTTTCTTATAGCCTCCTCTTCAATACGAGTAATGGAATGTGCTGTTTAGGAAACTGAAATCCACCAGTATCTGTGTGTCACTCCCCCTACTCGATTCAGTCTCGTTATTGTCATTGGAAATCTGTTCTTGGTGCTTTGATATAGCCTCCTCTTCAATACTAGTAATGTAATGTGCTGTTTAGGAAACTGAAATCCACCACTATCTGTGTGTCACTCCCCCTACTCGCTTCAGTCTCGTTATTGACATCGGAAATCAGTTCTTGATACTTTCTTATAGCCTTCTCTTCAATACGAGTAATGGAATGTGCTGATTAGGAAACTGACATCCCCCCTATCTGTGTCTCACATCCCCTACTCGCTTCAGTCTCGTTATTGACATCGGAAATCAGTTCTTGATACTTTCTTATAGCCTTCTCTTCAATACGAGTAATGAAATGTGCTGATTAGGAAACTGACATTCCCCCTATCTGTGTCTCACAGCCCCTACTAGCTTCAGTCTCGTTATTGACATCGGAAATCAGTTCTTGATACTTTCTTATAGCCTCCTCTTCAATACGAGTAATGGAATGTGTTGATTAGGAAACTGACATTCCCCCTATCTGTGTCTCACTCCACCTACTCGCTACATTCTCGTTATTGACATCGGAAATCAGATCTTGATACTATCTTATACCCTTCTCTTCAATACGAGTAATGGAATGTGTTGATTAGGAAACTGACATCCCCGCTATCTGTGTCTCACTTCCCCTTTTTGCTTCAGTCTCGTTATAGTCAACGGAAATCTGTTCTTAATACTTTCTTATAGCCTCCTCTTCAATACGAGTAATGGAATGTGCTGTTTAGGAAACTGAAATCCACCAGTATCTGTGTGTCACTCCCCCTACTCGATTCAGTCTCGTTATTGTCATTGGAAATCTGTTCTTGCTGCTTTGTTATAGCCTCCTCTTCAATACTAGTAATGTAATGTGCTGTTTAGGAAACTGAAATCCACCACTATCTGTGTGTCACTCCCCCTACTCGATTCAGTCTCGTTATTGTCATCGGAAATAAGTTCTTGATGCTTTGTTATAGCCTCCTCTTCAATACGAATAATGAAATCAGCTGATTAGGAAACTGAAATCCACCCCTATCTGTGTGTCACTCCCCCTACTCGATTCAGTCTCGTTATTGTCATTGGAAATCTGTTCTTGGTGCTTTGATATAGCCTCCTCTTCAATACGAGTAATGGAATGTGCTGTTTAGGAAACTGAAATCCACCACTATGTGTGTCTCACTTCCCCAACTGGCTTCAGTCTCGTTATAGTCATCGGAAATCAGTTCTTGATACTTTCTTATAGCCTCCTCTTCAATACGAGTAATGTAATGTGCTGTTTAGGAAACTGAAATCCACCAGTATCTGTGTGTCACTCCCCCTACTCGATTCAGTCTCGTTATAGTCATCGGAAATCTGTTCTTAATACTTTCTTATAGCCTCCTCTTCAATACGAGTAATGTAATGTGCTGTTTAGGAAACTGAAATCCACCCCTATCTGTGTCCCAATCCCTTTTCTCGCTCCAGTCTGGTTATTGTCTTCGGAAATATATTCCTGATACTTTCATATAGCCTCCTCTTCAATACGAGTAATGGAATGTTTTGGTTAGGAAACTGAAATCACCCCCTATCTGTGACTCACTTCCCCTTCTCGCTTCAGTCTCATTATTGTCATCGGAAATCAGTTCTTGCTGCTTTGTTAGACCCTCCTCTTCAATACGAGTAATGGAATGTGTTGATTAGGAAACTGAAATCCACCAATATCTGTGTCTCACTCCCTTTTTTCGCTCCAGTCTGGTTATTGTCTTCGGAAATATATTCCTGATACTTTCATATAGCCTTCTCTTCAATACGAGTAATGGAATGTGTTGATTAGTAAACTGAAATCCACCCCTATCAGTGTCTCACTTCCCTTTCTCGCTTCAGTCTCGTTATTGTCATCGGAAATCAGTTCTTGAAACTTTCATATAGCCTCCTCTTCAAAACGAGAAATGGAATGTGTTGATTAGTAAACTGAAATCCACCCCTATCTGTGTCCCAATCCCATTTCTCGCTCCAGTCTGGTTATTGTCTTCGGAAATATATTCCTGATACTTTCATATAGCCTCCTCTTCAATACGAGTAATGGAATGTGTTGATTAGTAAACTGAAATCCACCCCTATCAGTGTCTCACTTCCCTTTCTCGCTTCAGTCACGTTATTGTCATCGGAAATCAGTTCTTGGTACTTTCTTATAGGCTCCTCTACAATACGAGTAATGACATGTGCTGATTAGGAAACCGAAATGCACCCCTATCTGTGTCTCACTCCCCCTTCTCTCTTCAGTCACGTTATTGTCATCGGAAATCAGTTCTTGATACTTTCTTATAGTCACCACTTCAATACGAGTAATGACATGTGCTGATTAGGAAACTGAAATGCACCCCTATCGGTGTCTCACATCCCCTTCTCTCTTCAGTCACGTTATTGTCATCGGAAATGCGTTCTTGATACTTTCTTATAGCCTCCTCTTCAATACGAGTAATGATATGTGCTGATTAGGAAACTGAAATGCACCCCTATCTGTGTCTCACTCCCACTTCTCTCTTCAGTCACGTTATTGTCATCGGAAATCAGTTCTTGATACTTTCTTATAGTCACCTCTTCAATACGAGTAATGACATGTGCTGATTAGGAAACTGAAATGCACCCCTATCGGTGTCTCACGTCCCCTTCTCTCTTCAGTCACGTTATTGTCATTGGAAATGCGTTCTTGATACTTTCTTATAGCCTCCTCTTAAATACGAGTAATGACATGTGCTGATTAGGAAACTGAAATGCACCCCTATCTGTGTCTCACTTCCCCTTCTCTCTTCAGTCACGTTATTGTCATCGGAAATGCGTTCTTGATACTTTCTTATAGCCTCATCCTCAATACGAGTAATGACATGTGCTGATTAGGAAACTGAAATGCACCTCTATCTGTGTCTCACTTCCCCTTCTCCCTTCAGTCACGTTATTGTCATCGGAAATGCGTTCTTGATACTTTCTTATAGCCTCCTCTTCAATACGAGTAATGACATGTGCTGATTAGGAAACTGAAATCCACCACTATGTGTGTCTCACTTCCCCTACTGGCTTCAGTCTCGTTATAGTCATCGGAAATCTGTTCTTAATACTTTCTTATAGCCTCCTCTTCAATACGAGTAATGTAATGTGCTGTTTAGGAAACTGAAATCCACCAGTATCTGTGTGTCACTTTTCCTTCTCGCTTCAGTCTCGTTATTGTCAAAGGAAAGCAGTTCTTGATACTTTCTTATAGCCTCTTCTTCAATAAGAGTAATAACATGTGCTGATTAGGAAACTGAAGGCCGCCCCTATCTGTGTCTCACTTCTCCTTCTCGCTTCAGTCTCGTTATTGTCATAGGAAAGCAGTTCTTGATACTTTCTTATAGCCTCCTCTTCAATACCAATAATGGCATGTATTAATTAGGAAACTGAATTGCACCCCAATCTGTGTCTCACGTCCCCTTCTCTCTTCAGTCACGTTATTGTCATCGGAAATCAATTCTTGATACTTTCTTATAGTCTCCTCTTCAATACGAGTAATGACATGTGCTGATTAGGAAACTGAAATGCACCCCTATCGGTATCTCACGTCCCCTTCTCTCTTCAGTCACGTTATTGTCATCGGAAATCAGTTCTTGATACTTTCTTATAGCCTCCTCTTCAATACGAGTAACGACATGTGCTGATTAGGAAACTGAAATGCACCCCTATCTGTGTCTCACTTCCCCTTCTCTCTTCAGTCACGTTATAGTCATCCGAAATCAGTTCTTGATACTTTCTAATAGCCTCATCCTCAATACGGGTAATGACATGTGCTGATTAGGAAACTGACATGCACCCCAATCTGTGTCTCACTTCCCCTTCTCTCTTCAGTCACGTTATTGTCATCGGAAATCAGTTCTTGATACTTTCTTATAGCCTCCTCTTCAATACGAGTAATGACATGTGCTGATTAGGAAACTGAAATGCACCCCTATCTGTGTCTCACTTCCCCTACTCTCTTCAGTCACGTTATAGTCATCCGAAATCAGTTCTTGATACTTTCTAATAGCCTCATCCTCAATACGGGTAATGACATGTGCTGATTAGGAAACTGACATGCACCCCAATCTGTGTCTCACTTCCCCTTCTCTCTTCAGTCACGTTATTGTCATCGGAAATCAGTTCTTGATACTTTCTTATAGCCTCATCCTCAATACGAGTAATGACATGTGCTGATTAGGAAACTGAAATGCACCCCTATCTGTGTCTCACTTCCCCTTCTCTCTTCAGTCACGTTAATGTCATCGGAAATCAGTTCTTGATACTTTCTTATAGCCTCCTTTTCAATACGAGTAATGACATGTGCTGATTAGGAAACTGAAATGCACCCCTATCGGTATCTCACGTCCCCTTCTCTCTTCAGTCACGTTATTGTCATCGGAAATCAGTTCTTGATACTTTCTTATAGCCTCCTCTTCAATACGAGTAATGACATGTGCTGATTAGGAAACTGAAATGCACCCCTATCTGTGTCTCACTTCCCCTACTCTCTTCATTCACGTTATAGTCATCCGAAATCAGTTCTTGATACTTTCTAATAGCCTCATCCTCAATACGGGTAATGACATGTGCTGATTAGGAAACTGACATGCACCCCAATCTGTGTCTCACTTCCCCTTCTCTCTTCAGTCACGTTATTGTCATCGGAAATCAGTTCTTGATACTTTCTTATAGCCTCATCCTCAATACGAGTAATGACATGTGCTGATTAGGAAACTGAAATGCACCCCTATCTGTGTCTCACTTCCCCTTCTCTCTTCAGTCACGTTAATGTCATCGGAAATCAGTTCTTGATACTTTCTTATAGCCTCCTTTTCAATACGAGTAATGACATGTGCTGATTAGGAAACTGAAATGCACCGCAATCTGTGTCTCACTTCCCCTTCTCTCTTCAGTCACGTTATTGTCATTGGAAATCAGTTCTTGATACTTTCTTATAGCCTCATCCACAATACGAGTAATAGCATGTACTGATTAGGAAACTGAAATGCACCCCTATCTGTGTCTCACTTCCCCTTCTCTCTTCAGTCACGTTATTGTCATTGGAAATTAGTTCTTGATACTTTCTTATAGCCTCCTCTTCAATACGAGTAATAGCATGTGCTGATGAGGAAACTGAAATGCACCCCTATCTGTGTCTCACTTCCCCTTCTCTCTTCAGTCACGTTATTGTCATTGGAAATCAGTTCTTGATACTTTCTTATAGCCTCCTCTTCAATACGAGTAATGACATGTGCTGATTAGGAAACTGAATTGCACCCCAATCTGTGTCTCACTTCCCCTTCTCTCTTCAGTCACGTTATTGTCATCGGAAATCAGTTCTTGATACTTTCTTATAGCCTCTTCTTCAATAAGAGTAATAACATGTGCTGATTAGGAAAATGAAAGCCGCCCCTATCTGTGTCTCACTTCCCCTTCTCGCTTCAGTCTCGTTATTGTCATAGGAAAGCAGTTCTTGATACTTTCTTATAGCCTCCTCTTCAATACCAATAATGGCATGTATTAATTAGGAAACTGAATTGCACCCCAATCTGTGTCTCACGTCCCCTTCTCTCTTCAGTCACGTTATTGTCATCGGAAATCAGTTCTTGATACTTTCTTATAGCTTCCTCTTCAATACCAATAATGGCATATATTAATTAGGAATCTGAAATCCGCCCCTATCTGTGTCTCACTTCTCCTTCTCTCTTCAGACACGTTATTGTCATCGGAAATCAGTTCTTGATACTTTCTTATAGTCTCCTCTTCAATACGAGTAATGACATGTGCTGATTAGGAAACTGAAGGCCGCCCCTATCTGTGTCTCACTTCTCCTTCTCTACTCAGTCACGTTATTGTCATCGGAAATCAGTTCTTGATACTTTCTTATAGTCTCCTCTTCAATACGAGTAATGGCATGTATTAATTAGGAATCTGAAATCCGCCCCTATCTGTGTCTCACTTCTCCTTCTCTCTTCAGTCACGTTATTGTCATCGGAAATCAGTTCTTGATACTTTCTTATAGTCTCCTCTTCAATACGAGTAATGACATGTGCTGATTAGGAAACTGAAGGCCGCCCCTATCTGTGTCTCACTTCTCCTTCTCTCTTCAGTCACGTTATTGTCATCGGAAATCAGTTCTTGATACTTTCTTATAGCTTCCTCTTCAATACCAATAATGGCATGTATTAATTAGGAATCTGAAATCCGCCCCTATCTGTGTCTCACTTCTCCTTCTCTCTTCAGTCACGTTATTGTCATCGGAAATCAGTTCTTGATACTTTCTTATAGTCTCCTCTTCAATACGAGTAATGACATGTGCTGATTAGGAAAGTTAAGGCCGCCCCTATCTGTGTCTCACTTCTCCTTCTCTCTTCAGTCACGTTATTGTCATCGGAAATCAGTTCTTGATACTTTCTTACTGCCTCTTCTTCAATACCAATAATGGCATGTATTAATTAGGAATCTGAAATCCGCCCCTATCTGTGTCTCACTTCTCCTGCTCTCTTCAGTCACGTTATTGTCATCGTAAATCAGTTCTTGATACTTTCTTATAGCCTCCTCTTCAATACCAATAATGGCATGTATTAATTAGGAAACTGAATTGCACCCCAATCTGTGTCTCACGTCCCCTTCTCTCTTCAGTCACGTTATTGTCATCGGAAATCAGTTCTTGATACTTTCTTATAGTCTCCTCTTCAATACGAGTAATGACATGTGCTGATTAGGAAACTGAAGGCCGCCCCTATCTGTGTCTCACGTCCCCTTCTCTCTTCAGTCACGTTATTGTCATCGGAAATCAGTTCTTGCTTGATACTTTCTTATAACCTCCTCTTCAATACGAGTAATGACATGTGCTGATTATGGAAACTGAAATGCACCCCTATCTGTGTCTCACTTCCCCTTCTCTCTTCAGTCACGTTATTGTCATCGGAAAGAAGTTCTTGATACTGTCTTATAGCCTCCTCTTCAATACGAATAATGGCATGTGTTGATTAGGAAGCTAAAATCCGCCCCTATCTGTGTCTCACTCCCCCTTCTCGCTCCAGTCTCGTTATTGTCATCGGAAAGAAGTTGTTGATACTTTCTTATAGGCTCCTCTTCAATACGAATAATGGCATGTGCTGATTAGGAAACTGACATCCACCCCTATCTGTGTCTCACTCCCCCTTCTCGCTCCAGTCTCGTTATTGTCATCGGAAAGAAGTTCTTGATACTTTCTTATAGGCTCCTCTTCAATACGAATAATGGCATGTGCTGATTAGGAAGCTGAAATCCGCCCCTATCTGTGTCTCACTCCCCCTTCTCGTTCCAGTCTCGTTATTGTCATCGGAAAGAAGTTCTTGATACTTTCTTATAGCCTCCTCTTCAATACAAATAATGGCATGTGCTGATTAGGAAGCTAAAATCCGCCCCTATCTGTGTCTCACTCCCCCTTCTCGCTCCAGTCTCGTTATTGTCATCGGAAAGAAGTTCTTGATACTTTCTTATAGGCTCCTCTTCAATACGAATAATGGCATGTGCTGGTTAGGAAACTGAAATCCGCCCCTATCTGTGTCTCACTCCCCCTTCTCGCTCCAGTCTCGTTATTGTCATCGGAAAGAAGATCTTGATACTTTCTTATTGCCTCCTCTACAATACGAATAATGGCATGTGCTGGTTAGGAAACTGAAATCCGCCCCTATCTGTGTCTCACTCCCCCTTCTCGCTCCAGTCTCGTTATTGTCATCGGAAAGAAGTTCTTGATACTTTCTTATAGCCTCCTCTTCAATACGAATAATGGCATGTCCTGATTAGGAAGCTAAAATCCGCCCCTATCTTTGTCTCACTCCCCCTTCTCGCTCCAGTCTCGTTATTGTCATCGGAAAGAAGTTCTTGATACTTTCTTATAGGCTCCTCTTCAATACGAATAATGGCATGTACTGGTTAGGAAACTGACATCCACCTCCGTCTGTGTCTCACTCTCCCTTCTCGCTCCAGTCTCGATATTGTCATCGGAAAGAAGATCTTGATACTTTCTTATTGCCTCCTCTACAATACGAATAATGGCATGTGCTGGTTAGGAAACTGAAATCCGCCCCTATCTGTGTCTCACTCCCCCTTCTCGCTCCAGTCTCGTTATTGTCATCGGAAAGAAGATCTTGATACTTTCTTATTGCCTCCTCTACAATACGAATAATGGCATGTACTGGTTAGGAAACTGACATCCACCTCCGTCTGTGTCTCACTCTCCCTTCTCGCTCCAGTCTCGATATTGTCATCGGAAAGAAGATCTTGATACTTTCTTATTGCCTCCTCTACAATACGAATAATGGCATGTGCTGGTTAGGAAACTGAAATCCGCCCCTATCTGTGTCTCACTCCCCCTTCTCGCTCCAGTCTCGTTATTGTCATCGGAAAGAAGATCTTGATACTTTCTTATTGCCTCCTCTACAATACGAATAATGGCATGTACTGGTTAGGAAACTGACATCCACCTCCGTCTGTGTCTCACTCTCCCTTCTCGCTCCAGTCTCGATATTGTCATCGGAAAGAAGATCTTGATACTTTCTTATTGCCTCCTCTACAATACGAATAATGGCATGTGCTGGTTAGGAAACTGAAATCCGCCCCTATCTGTGTCTCACTCCCCCTTCTCGCTCCAGTCTCGTTATTGTCATCGGAAAGAAGATCTTGATACTTTCTTATTGCCTCCTCTACAATACGAATAATGGCATGTGCTGACTAGGAAACTGACATCCACCTCCATCTGTGTCTCACTCCCCCTTCTCGCTCCAGTCTCGTTATTGTCATCGGAAAGAAGATCTTGATACTTTCTTATTGCCTCCTCTACAATACGAATAATGGCATGTGCTGACTAGGAAACTGACATCCACCTCCATCTGTGTCTCACTCCCCCTTCTCGCTCCAGTCACGTTATTGTCATCGGAAAGAAGATCTTGATACTTTCTTATTGCCTCCTCTACAATACGAATAATGGCATGTGCTGGTTAGGAAACTGAAATCCGCCCCTATCTGTGTCTTACTCCCCTTTCTCGCTTTTACCCTTTTACCATACATATATTGTTCATCCAAGTCAGGCACATTAAACCCTTTTATCATACATATTATGTTCCTCCAAGTTAGGCACATTAAACCCTTTTATCATACATATAATGTTCCTCCAAGTTAGGCACATTAAACCCTTTTATCATACATATAATGTTCCTCCAAGTTAGGCACATTAAACCCTAAGTTAGGCACATTAAACCCTAAGTTAGGCACATTAAACCCCAAGTTAGGCACATTAAACCCCAAGTTAGGCACAATAAACCCCAAGTTAGGCACATTAAACCCCAAGTTAGGCACATTAAACCCCAAGTTAGGCACAATAAACCCCAAGTTAGGCACATTAAACCCTAAGTTAGGCACAATAAACCTCAAGTTAGGCACATTAAACTCCAAGTTAGGCACATTAAACCCTAAGTTAGGCACATTAAACCCCAAGTTAGGCACAATAAACCCTAAGTTAGGCACATTAAACCCCAAGTTAGGCACAATAAACCCCAAGTTAGGCACATTAAACCCTAAGTTAGGCACATTAAACCCACGAATTCATGAAATTCCAGGTCAGTTGAACGTGAAAAAAGAAATACTTCAGAAGTGAAGTTTATAAATATTGCAAGAAACAACGCATCCTTCGTCATGAACCTACCACTTTGACTACTGAAGACAGAAGGCTCCCGTCTTGTACCCCTCGTTAGTTTGATATTCCATGGGATCTATCTAGCAATGTATATGTGTCGCCCTCAGTCTCTTTCGCCTCCCTCCAATTTATATTTGATCAATTATTGCATTCTGAGTATGAATCTGAATTAGGTTAGGTCAGTTATATATCAGTTAAATTAATTCAACTTTTAATAGGTGAATAAAGTTATCGATGTGGTTAGTAAATAGGTTAACTATCTGGTTAAGTTCTCCGAACTTACCTCGAATACTGAAACCCACTGAATATGGAAATGGGAGGTTTACGTTTCCTATCCAAAAATGTTATCAGTCATTACAGCCATACTGTATACTTGTAATACAATATTGTATATTTACATACTACATAATTACATACATACATACATATATATATATATATATATATATATATATATATATATATATATATATATATATGATACAAAAACACGAAAAGTTTATTAGATATGCGAGTGCACACACACATACACACACTGCAGCGGAGCGCGCACCGCGCCGCCCGCCGGCCATCCCGCCCCGCTTCCTCCACCCCAATCTCAGAATTCTGACAGGGCCTATCCTAGCCAAACTAGGATACTGTGCAATGACCCACCAAAATCTGCCAGAGAACAGGTCACTGGACCTTATAATAAAAAACCTAACTTGCTGAAATGTAACCCTTTGGGTATGTATTTCCCGGGGAATGAGTTCTTTGAAGGCATCTTTTTGGCGAAATGACCCTTTGGTTTTAGGAGTGTGTAAGAAATCAGTTTTAAATAAAAACAATATTGCTTTGTTGGCAAGTTAGTAAAAAATATGTTTTTATTTACTTTTTAACTTATTACTAACTGCACAGTGTTTACCCATCTTACATCTACTAGTTCGGTAAGTTTTTAATACTACCTTTCTTTTAATATTTCTCTGACTGTTCTTTTTTAATTTGAATTCTCTGAGAAATTTTATCTTTAATTTTGTCTTTCAGATGGATAATTTTTCTTTAGCTAGGTTCTCTTTAACTTGTTTAATACTTAAAATCGCAATTACATAACTCTTTAATTAAACCAAAACAGTCCTTGCTTTTTTAACCTATTTAACATTTTTTAAAACAGCAATCATATTAAAGAAACAATGTAATCCCTTAAACTAAACCATTGATATTTTCAATTTAGAAGTTAATTCCAAAAGCAATTTTTCTCTACTCAAGAACAGTTAATAATATAAAACTATTTGTTATAGCAATTACCCATTTAATCCTTTAACTAATTAGCATATTTAAAAACAGCAATAAAATTAAAAAACAAAAACAATATAATCCTTCAAGTTAAACAATCGATATCTTTCATAAAACGGAAATTATTTCAATATACAATTTACTACATTTAGTTTGGTAAAGATTCTGAACACTTATTTGCCAACAATAAAAAATAAAATATTTTTTCTTATGTAACTAATTTAACTAAAACCTTACATTTTATTTGAAATTCTTAACGTAATACATTTATTCACTAGACTCACAATTTCACAACCCTTTAATCCCTCTATGATTTCACTAAATTCTGAAATAATTTCAATTAATTTGCTTTAATTAATTTTAACTAATTTTCATTGAAATTTCATTTTAATTAATTTTGATCAATGCTAATATCTGAATTTCTTTACATAAAAACCAAAAACACAAATCTTTTCTCATCGTATAACAATTTTAATTTTATTTAATATAATTAATCATAGTTGGTAAAGGGCTACAGACCCATTTCCCTCACGAGCTGCTGCTGCAAGCTAGCTGAGCGAATGATTGTCAATCGTCTGAGTCCCTTTCTAGAGAGGGCCGGTGCCCTGTCTGATGAGCAAGCTGCCTTTAGGAAACACCGTGGCACTATGGACCAAGTTGTGAAGCTCGTTCAAGCAGTGAAGGATGGCTTTCATAGAAAAATGTCGACTGTGGCAGTCTTTGTAGACTTCAAGGAAGCCTATGACAGAATATGGAGGAAGCTTCTGTTGCACAAACTCCAAAAATTAGGAATAACTGGAAAACTCTTAGGATGGGTGAAGTCCTTTCTGGCACAGAGGCATGTTCGAGTCCGTTTCCGAGACACAATTTCGTCATTTAAACAGCAACGCAACGGCCTACCGCAGGGAGCAGTACTCAGCTGTATCCTTTTCAATATTATGATAAACGATCTCTTAAAAATAGTAAAAGAAGTACCGGGCATATCAACCTTACTTTTTGCGGACGACCTTGTCTTCTGGGCTTCAAGCGGGACTCCTTCGAACCTGGAAGAAACTATAAATCAAACCCTTAGCAGAGTTGCTGACTGGGCCAACTACAACCAAATGGTAATTATTGAGAAAAAGACTGTTTTCATTTTTCACCCTTTCAACTAAACCGCCAAAACTGAGAATCAAGTTAAACAACAAAACTTTACACCATGAAGATACTCCACGATATCTTGGCATCACGTTAGACAGGAAGCTAAACTTTGCAAATCTTATTGAGGCAACAGCCGAAAAAGCCACCAACAGAAGCAAACTGCTGAAGAGATTAACAGCAACTACATGAGGTGCTACCCAGGATGTTCTAAATTCAACGTACCGGACCTATGTATGACCAACAATGGAGTATGGAGGAGAGGTGCTCAACCTGGCCAGCTCAAATTGCCTAAAGAACCTAGACAAGGTTCAAAATAATAACATGAGGCTCATAACTGGAGGAGCTAAATCAACTCCAATACTAGCTATGGAGATCCAAACAGGACTGGAACCCTTGGAAGTCAGAAGAGACAAATGTCTCCTAAAATTCTGGGAAAAAAATAAAAGAACAAATAAAAAGTTTTGGGAAACATATAAAGCTGCCACTTCCCGCCTCAGAACTCAGATTACTCCAGTAATCAAAGCTCTACAGCTGGAACAAAAATATAACCTTTTCCTTCATGCAGCAGCTGCCCCATTAAATCAACACAATCGAGTCTTTGACAACCTACCTCCAGTTTTTCTAAACCTTGTTGACCAGGTGAAACCAAAGTCACAGGCTATGGATATTGAACTCAGGAAATCAACATTAATGACCATCAACGAACGATTCCCTGAAAGTGACTGGCTTCATATTTACACAGATGGATCTTCAAACCCTTCAAGTGGAGAAACTGGAGAAGGATATTTTTCAAAATTATTTCAGGGCTCGGTAGCTGTGGGCTTCTGCTGCAGCAGTTTTGATGGTGAGGTTGTGGCTATAGGAGAAGCAGCATCATGCGTAATGCGAATTTCGCCGCGGCAGGTTGTATTCCTGATTGATTCACAATCAGCGATTTTGGCAGTTTCCTCTAACACACCAACTGACTGCATCTTGACAGTGTCGTGCAGAGAACAAATGCAATTATGTCAAGAGGCAGGCTTCAGAATTGCGCTCCAGTGGATTCCCAGCCACGTTGGCACAACAGGGAACGAAAAAGCTGACAACCTCGCCAAGAGTGGGTGCCGTCTACCACAGTCACAAATCAAAATATCACTGGGCTCTGCTTACACCAGGATCCACGCAGCAGCTAAGACGTACTTGAAAAAAATCACAAGAAAACCTGGCTGTTGGAAAGAGATGGCAAGAACTTTGCACCAACCCCATTCCAAAAAACCTGCCTCGACCTATCAGTGTTGCGCTGTTCCGTCTAACCACGGGACACGACTACCTTCAGGCGCACCTTCATCGATTGGGCTGGCGGACACGGATCGGTGCCCCTTGTGCCAAACAGGAAAGATGGATGGAGACCACCTTCCTGCCTGCCCGCAGCTCGAAGCATACAATAGCGACCCAAAAACCAGACTCTTCAAGCTCTACTGGTCTGCACGATGCCAAATGGTCGAGTTACCAAGGGCAGGCGTTGGATAAAGTAAAGTAAAGTAAGTAGTTGGTAAAGGGCCCTTATGTTGTAGAGGGGATTCCCCACCCAACACTACCTCTTCTCAGTTACTTTTTAAACAAAGCCATTGTCTAAAATTCTTTAACTCCAAAAAGAAATTGTATTTGAAATTGAATTATATAAAATGTCAACTTTCCCCAAAATTTGTTCAATATAGAATTTTTAATTAATTGAAAACAAGAGAAAATAACCTCTGACCTTAATCGCAGGGTCACTCCTAAATCCTGGTAGATTTTTCTTTCTTCTCCCTCGAGATCGTTTTTTCTGGGGTGGCCATCTTGGTATGCAAGCGTCAACGATCTTGACTGTTTGAGTCCCTGCTGCAAATTCCTTGTCTACACTTCCCGTACGTCCCTTCTGCATTGTCGTTGTAGAATCTTATATCCCGATCTTGAAATTTATAAAAGTTTGCTCTCCCGCTTTCAGTTTTTGAATGTCTACTGTTCAATTTAATATCTAATTATTTATTTCTCACTGTTCATATTTAAGAGTTTGTTTTAGAAATTGAAATTTAAATAAATCTGGATTTTTCACTGTTTACTGTTTTATAATTGTTTGTAGCACTGTCCTTTAATTATTACTTTACTGACTCTAATAATTTTTCATATTGTTCACCTCTAACACACACAAACTTCTTAAGAACACCGCCACATAGATGTTAAACTTTGGAGACCACTTTTGGAGAAGTTACTTCCTCCAAAAGGGTTCCAAACCACACACGACTACATTTTAGCGACGACCAGTCTCGCTTTTAGCTCCTCATACTTGTGTTTTAATTATCGAACTACAAACTTACACATAAAGATTTGTAACCCGGAGCGACCGGACCGACACGTCATCCACCTTTGAAGTCTCGGATGACGCTGACGATATTTCCCCTGCTGGCTTTCTCGTTCCCACGAGATGTATTGTACCAGGTTTTGTCAACGAATGGGGTGGCTTCTAAAATCTACGTCACGACACCATGCGGCCTCTATCCCCGCTGGGCTTCCGCTTTCACCACACAAAGCAGGCTTACTCCAAAATGATCAAAATATTGTCTGTTTCTTTAATTTGGGTTTAACTCTTCTATCTGGCGTTTTCGCGAATTTTGGTACAGGGCATCTCATTTTCCTCTTGAAAAATCGCATCTGCTCGAATGCCGATGGTGGTTGTAGGTGTATTTTGAGGTTTTCTCTCCTTTCCATGTAATTTACCGGTTTTTTTTAAATATACAAAGCCCCTTATCCTTTCTAATGGCTTAGCTTTCTCATTTTATAATTACGAAATTTTAATATCATTGCGACGGTATTTGCTAATCAGAATTCTACCCGCCGCAACACACACACAGACATACTTATTATTTACTAGTAAATATTACACACTAAATTTTTATACGCCTAATTTGATTAGGTATAATCTTCTAAACACTTTAACAAGTTTCACTTTTGCTATTACTTGCGACCAGACATTTGTTAACTAAAAGTTATTAATTATTAATTTACACTTGGAGGAAACGTTTTCCTCTTACGACTTCTTCAGCCTGGAAGATACAAGTATACACTTTAACTTTAACACTTTTTCAAGTGTTAATTTTATTTAAAATAAAACGTTTTTTCTAGTTCTTTACACACTTATTCATATGGCATACCGATGGTACTTCTTTCAGCTCTCGATTAAACTTTAATTCCCATTCTAAAGAGAGATCAATTTCAGCTAACTGCTAATATCTAACCGCTAACTGTTTCCCTAAACATACATTTCACCGATATATTTTAATGTCAACTTCAGCGATACTTGTTTTACGATTTCTTTGTCTTTGTTCTCCGAGAAAGGCACAGGTTCGGTAATAAGTAGCAGGTCTAGTAGTGTACAGTATAACAGATGTTTGGAGGGTAAACAGATTTATTAGTGATAAATAACTACAGTACTGTACAAAATAAATAAGACTATGAGATAAATAAGAGTGAGAAATGACTCTATAACCACTTTAGGATCTCACCTACACTCTAGGGAGGTTAGGCTTGAGCACAGAGACCATAACAAGGCTCTACCAAGACTAAGCATTCTACAGAAGCAAAGACTCACTGGAACACGTGATTAAGGAGGCACGCATCATGACTGTACTCAGTTCCAGTGCATTTATTCATGTCACCACTTGAAGTAAACAGTTTTCTTGTTTAAATGAAAGCGGTTGACTAGCGAGTCAGGTACATCTATTTATGTGAACCGGGAAAGTTCCAATATCGGGTACGATATCGTATCAGGGCCTTGTTCCTCCTGCACTCTATTACAAAATAGCCCCTTGAAACACCCTTGGTATATTTATGAAAACAGATATTTTATCACTAGTACACATGGACAAAGGTGCTGTAAATAAACGAAAGCCTATATGAGCTGTTTACATAAATATGCTATGTTTATGATCACGGCGCTATTCACCAATGGAGTGCAGGAGGAATAAGTCCTGAAGATGGCAACAATGAAACGCCGCCTGTTTAAATAAATAGTTGCACCTGACTCGCAAGCCAACTGCTTTTATCTAGCAATAGTCTCTGCGAGTCTAAACATATTTAATACAGCTTTCTTGTTTATAAGATGTATTATTATACAAATAAATGTATTTAATTTTTGTTGTATGTTATTTTGATTAAATACAATATTCCAAGTATGTGCAGGTTCTTTACAACATTTGTATGCTGATCAATTTTATTACCTATTATTTGTATTATTACCTCAGTAAGAATGTTGCTGTACATGATTTCAACATTTAAGGAATGCTATTTACTGTTATTAATATTGTCATTTTCAATTGTTTATGTATATATTGTGCATTGTTTTTATATACATTTGAACTTATTTTATTTTTATATTTGCCATATGTTTAGAATTGTATCTGATTGAATATTTGTAACATTAATTAATGGTCTATAGGTTTAACTTTTTATCCAATTTCACTAAACAATTTATTTTAGTAGTGTATGGATAGCCATGTGATATAGAAATTATTATTTCAATTAATAAATTTATAAAAAAAGTTTTACTTTATTTTTAACTTAAATTTGATATTTTATTATTGGAACTATATATTTATGTACAATAAATATTGGATATATATCTTTCAGTTTTTCCATATGTTTTCGTTTATTTAATAACACAATAGCATTATTCTTGTCTACTTTCACCAACATACTGTCATTATCTATCAAGTATTATTTTTAATCAACAGGTCTATTTATATATAAGTTCACGACAATATACAATTAGAATTATTTATATAAATATAAATACATATTTTGTAAGTATTCTTGTACTTGTATATTCTGATTATTATACAAGAAAACATATTTTATAGTTATATATATATATATATATATATATATATATATATATATATATATATATATATATATATATATATATATATAGAGAGAGAGAGAGAGAGAGATTTTCAAGATTAAATAATATACACTAATTACAGGAATTAATTACAGAGTAATTCCTGAGGATGTTGGTAATGTCAACCAACGAAAAGCTTTGAGTGTATTATTCAATAAATTAATTCCTGTAATTAGTGTATATTATATAATCTTGAAAATAATTCTAACAGGAAAACCTATTTGATATTTTACACACACACACACACACACACACACACACACACACACACACACACACACACACACACACACATATATATATATATATATATATATATATATATATATATATATATTTGTGTGTGTGTGTGTGTGTGTGTGTGTGTGTGTGTGTGTGTATGTGTGTGGATGTGTGTGTGTGTGTGTGTGTGTGTGTGTTCCACAGCATTCTTCACCATTTATTGTAGCTCGATCGGGATTGTTGCTTATTTTGCCACGAATCACCATCAGTATCACATGTTCGTATTTATGCTCCAAGGGTCGATTTATCTAGAAAAAATCCTTATAATCACATAAACCGTTACGTTCTTTCAAACCGCATTTTTTTATAAAGTGATTTCAGATTTAATCTAAACAAACTTGATTGCTTCCATAAAGTGTAATGCGTCCAATCCAACAAAGGCGTTCCCCTATCAAGAATCCTCTACCAAACTACCCATCCTAGTAGTGTACGTCCTATGACGTAGTTTACGGAGACTTGTATAGTGGGATCCGAGATCGTGTCGATAGCACCAATCAAACATTATCGCATCACTTCCGATTCTTGTAAGGAATGGATTTTATAAAATGAAGTTAATAAAATAAAACCTTGACTTTCTTTCTATCAGAACTTTTATTTAATATAGACGAGCATTAATCATCATAGTACATAGAGAAAATTTGCGAATAGTTAAATAATGGTGGTTCTGTCCTATGGTCAAGATACCAAAAACCGATTCGATGGCTTTCAAAGCTTACAATGTGGAGCCCTAGGTACAGTTATTAACGTACTAATTAAGGTAACAGGAGACAGATTGCAGTATTACAGAACTTTAAAATTAAAATGGGTTTACAAATTCTCCATGCAACCGACATTGCAATGGTAAAAAATGCCAAAATGGTAAACAAACCAGATCAAAAAAAGAGCCAGGAGAGAAAACTCTCCAGGATGGCAAAAAATGAAAAAATTAGAATCACAAAAAAAGATACACGAAGATTATGAAGCTGGAATGTTTTGGAGAGAAATAAGCCGGTAAACATGGAGCTTTGTCTTCAAATTGCGATTTACCGAAAACCTATATTTTTGAAGTAATTGCCTCACTACCTTATATACGGCTTGCCTAAGGGACTTCAGGTTTTGACACAGTATAAAAATGTATATTTACAGAATCCCTGCTACTTTCGTAAACATATATGTATGAACAAGTGTTAAAAAAGTCATAATGCCTAAAATGTATATTTAAAAAAACACATTGTTAAAAAATGGAATTTCTGACAATTTTTAATGGATTAAGTTACCAACTAGGTCTCGTAACAGTAATTGCTGCTCGGGTTTCTATTTTTATCCTAATATCTCAAGGCGCCATTGCTCTAAGAAAAGCTACGTATAACTTGCAGTTCATGACTGAATACTGGTTCCTAAATAGATACAAATTTATCAAAGGTTTGCCTTTGGGGGTTTGATTACTGTCTTTCCAAAGATTAGCCTTATTGGGAATTGAGCCCTAAGGGATAAAAAAGGACACTTTTATCTGTTGTTATTAGTTTTATTCTTGAAAGAAATACTGCTTTGCTTTTGTTTTTGGCAATAAATATTTCTCAGTATAATGGTATTTCTAACATAAATTTCACAATTAGTCTTTCTCCATTAAGCAGCTCAGAGAACATATTCATATCTCAGATTAACATAAATATAGTTCCAATCGTTATTTTTAAATTGTGTGGAGATGTACTCCGGGTGGTGTTATTGAATTGTCTTGAAGCCAAGATTATTAGAAATCACATATTTTCATTAGTTAGAGGGCGCTAAATCTGTGGATATATTCATCAGCCCCTATTCCCGCATTGACCCTAAACCTTCCCAAAACCTTTCCCAAGTAGTTGACTACGAAATCGCGGTCTTCCTTATTACAACAGTTTAACTTAAACAAACACTAAAGTCGTCAAACATTAGGATTAAATTCCATTAAATTCTTTTACATTATCCTTAACCATTATCCCTACAATAATTTTATGCAGAAGAGCAGCTTTCCTCTATTAATTTACATTTCAACATTTCAATTGAACAATTGTGTGTGTTTACACTTGATGGTGGCAGTACTATATTTGCCGGAAAACTTTGAACACTATTTATTTTAGTAAATATATTCTTATATTTAGGCCTTTATCATTTTATTTTATACATATTATAATTTACCCATAAATTATAAAAATATGTATAACTAATTACAATACAGTCATTAGGAGTTATAGCAACTAGAGAGAGAAAGAGAGAAAGAGAGAGAGAGAGTTTTATATGTAAAAAATCATAAAAATGATACATAGTTTGTATAAAATTATAGCATATAAATAATATTATTTTATAATATAATAAATAGTATATTTATTATATAATAAATAATATGTATGTTTTGCTTTAATTTTGTAGTCAATTACGTTCGCCAAAGCCTAATTAATAACTTTACATGAGTTTACGACTATCCTAATTGTGTGTGCCGTGTTTCATTTAAGTGATTTGCGAAAGCTGAGATGGTGTTGTGTTTCATTGATTGTATGTGCTTAAATCTTTGTTGGAAGAGGCGACCTGTTACTCTTTGCCCTATGTAGAATTTGTTGCAGTTTATTTTGTACAGGTTAATTTGTATATCCCTGGTGCTTGGGGTTTATCTCTGTTGTTGGTGTTGTGTTTTATTTTGTTTTGCAAAATTATTATAATGCTATTTTCTACCCTGTGTTTTGATACAACGAAAAGTTATTAATATATTATTTTCTTTAATTATATATGTGTATATAATATATGTTAGAAGACGTTTCTAACAATATTCTGTTTTTTTTTTAAATTTGAATAAATTAAAAGTATTTATTGTACTGATAATATTATTATGCTATATAACTATTATGGTATTTATTATTTATTATATATTTATAATAATATCACAATAGTTATTACAATACGTGTTGAAAGATATAAATAAAAACTAAACCTTAACTTCAAATTCGTCAAAATGGTAGAATTTTCCTTTATAATAATTCAGTCTCGAAATTCCAATTTGATCCAATATACCTGTTCTAATTTTAATGTATAAGAAGAGAGGATCAAGGCGCAGTGTATGCAATATCACTACACCATCTTCGGCTCCTTCAAAACCTAGCAACCAAGTGCATAATATTGAACTAAGTAAATATTGTGGGTCAAGAGGGAATTACTCAGCGAGTACAGAAATAACTAGAAGGGACCTGAGTATTCTCATAACATAGCGTCGGTGAAGCCGGGTCCGCCATCTTGGTGAGGTATCTGGCCGGGAAAACAAAACTTGGTTGGCGACTAAGTTTAATAGGGTACGCTTCACTGTAACAGCATTTTAAACCTGTCACCATTGTAAGAAAATAATAAAATTTTGCTTCATAGTAATATATAAAACAGGCGTTACGATGGGGGAAAAATTTAGTTTTATAATATAGTTCTCTTATTTAAAAATGACATTGAATTAAAACCTCTCTAAATATATTTATAGTTTGACACAAGAAAAGTCTGTCTGTGAAGTTTTTCTTTTGTCAGCTAATTGATGTTAGCGGAAAAGTATGTAAAGGAAAATTGTATGTTCACTAAAACCTGTGTAAGTTGGCATTGACGGTCCCAATCTGACGTTATTTTTTGTCGTGGTGAACATATATAGTTAACAAAAGTATCGTACTACATTTCTCTAACTACTGTACGCTATTCAGTTCCTACTCACGCTCTCCTTATATATTGTTTAAATTTCAATCGTTAATAAAATGTGTTTTTATTCATTCACTCAAGATTTTTCACAAACCTTTTCACAAAAAGGTAAGGGTATGCAATATAGTTAATTCGTCCCATTTGGGATAAAGTAAGTGATAACACATGATTTCATAAAACAACTGATTTTATGTTATAGGTTACGTTGTAGTACAGCTGTATTAAAGTATAGGTTATGTTACTTTATTTATATTAATTGTAATTATTTAATATAAAGTAAATAAAATTAAATTTTTCGTTGTTGACATAAGTAGGAATTGTACTTTTAAAAGATTTTGTTTATAATATTTACTTTCATGTAATTAACTGACATTTGAAAAAAAAACATTAAATTTTAAAGTATTACATTATTTACATGAAAAACCTAAACTAGGATTTAATAACTGGCTTAATAAATATTTTGTAATATTTGAATAAAAACAAAGTTTTAGAATAATGTTCCAGTATATAAAGTAAGCAAAGTTAAAGGTTAACCCTGTACTGCAAGGTAGGTGGAATTATAATCTCAATTGCTCTATTTACGTTCTGCCTTGTTAGAGAGATCTTGCAGTCATTTGTTACTTGCTTGGACATTTCCTTTTGCTTCATTTCAACATCTCTAGGCATCGGTCCAGACACTGAAACCTCCACTGAACGACATTAAAAAAAAAGTTATAGTTGAAGGAAACAATTGCACTATACGTTGTATTTTCTTTCTTCATTGCAGTTTTCATTCCACTGCAACCTGTAGGTTGTTTTATTTATCCAAGAGTTTATTTGGAAATTCCAAATTGTCATGATTCTACGTTGGCTATTTTAACAATTAACTGCCCATTCTATTCGATGGAAAGAAACACTGGCGAAATTTAGAGTCACCAATTACTACCACCTTACTGTCATATATTGCAAAAGCAGGCAAGCTAATTGCCCGAAAATAAGCATCTTACCCGTATTGAATGCAGGACCGATCGATAATTTTAACCTGCAAATAAGAAAGAAGCGGTGGATCAGAGATTTCAACAAATTCCATATATGGCTAACTTAAAAACTTGGTATAGGAGTTCAAAATTGTTGCAATAAGATAAAGAATTATCTACGTTATACAGGATTCGCCATATATATATATAAAATTACGATTTTGTTGGTTCCCTAAAAGCGAGTAATATCCAAATTGTTTTTCTAAAGTTCGTTCCTACTAATGTAAAAAAATTATTTTAGTTACTTTTTACTAACTAATTACAATAATTATAAAAAAAATTAATATAACCTATATGTTGAGACAGCTGTTCCACCGAATAACCTATAACGTAAAGTTACCTGTTTTATGAAATATTACTTATTTTAAGCAAATTGAGACGGAATAAACAAATTGCTTACCTTGCCCCTTTTGGGAAGAGTTTTTCTCTTATGTACAACCAAAATTAATTCATTGTTCATGTATCACTAAATTTTTTAAAAATTGTGTCCTATAGTAGGAAAAGCTATGGCTTTTAGCAATAGCTAAAGCTATTTAAAAAATTAAATATGTTTTACAATGTTTATATTCTTGTAGGGTGATAAATATTTACACGGTAGCGTCGGTAAATATATAAAAATGAAAATAAGTAACGTAATCGATAATTTTTAAAGTCAATTCCTACTTAGGTTAACAAAAACAAATTTGATTTTATTTACTTTTTATTAATTACTTACAATTCATATAAATAAAGTAATATAAACAATGCGTTAAAACAGCTACTCTACCACATAACCTATATATAACATAAAATCATCTGTTATCATATACCTGAAATCATAAATTATCACTTTTAACCCAAACAGGACTAAATAAATATATTGCATATATTGCCAATTTTGTGAAATGTTTTCCTACCAAATAAAACTAAATTTATATAATTATTAAATTTATTTAATGAATTAATATTTGAAAAAACTACATCAAGTGTCCTCCACTAGTCAATGACTAAGGGAAATTAACTGTCGGGGACAGCAATGCAGTGACCTTTATTTGTAAGAGTAATGACTATTTTCACCCTTCTTAGGTCAAATTTTATTAAATACAAATGTAAAAATGTCTTAAATTTAATTTGAACAATAATAGTCAATCCAAGTCGAATACGCGCAGGCTCAATGAAATGCATGTATATGTGGATTAAAGAAAATTTATTATATGTTCCTATATAACACTATTATGTATATATATACATTTACCATGAAATAGCTTTCTATATGTTTTATGTAAAACCACTATGTGGCTCCATAACAAAGTTATTTGACGAAAAACAAACAAGTTTCTACCTCAATAATTTCCGTTTAAATCCAGACACTTCAAAAAGTACTGAAGATGTGGTGCTGGCATTTGTGTTTCTCGCTCCCTTATGTTGAAGCTGCCAACCAAATTTGTTACTCCTAATCTACCTCTTAAAATATCCATAATGGGCTTACGGGAAGATCTGAAAAAAACGAAATCTGTCGCCAGGTATTAGACCCATTTCAGGACCTTCACCTCAATTCCTTCAACTGGTGGGTTTACTTACTTACTAGCCAAAGCCCGCTCCGTGGACTGTAATCCTTGGTCTGGTGCAGGTCAGGGAAGTCCTGAAGGAGATCGGTGTCCATAGCTTCAGCACCACACAGCAGGTCAGTGAAGTCCTGAAGGAGATCGGTGTCCATAGCTTCAGCACCACACAGCAGGTCAGTGAAGTCCTGAAGGAGATCGGTGTCCATAGCTTCAGCACCACACAGCAGGTCAGTGAAGTCCTGAAGGAGATCGGTGTCCATAGCTTCAGCACCACACAGCAGGTCAGTGAAGTCCTGAAGGAGATCGGTGTCCATAGCTTCAGCACCACACAGCAGGTCAGTGAAGTCCTGAAGGAGATCGGTGTCCATAGCTTCAGCACCACACAGCAGGTCAGTGAAGTCCTGAAGGAGATCGGTGTCCATAGCTTCAGCACCACACAGCAGGTCAGTGAAGTCCTGAAGGAGATCGGTGTCCATAGCTTCAGCACCACACAGCAGGTCAGTGAAGTCCTGAAGGAGATCGGTGTCCATAGCTTCAGCACCACACAGCAGGTCAGTGAAGTCCTGAAGGAGATCGGTGTCCATAGCTTCAGCACCACACAGCAGGTCAGTGAAGTCCTGAAGGAGATCGGTGTCCATAGCTTCAGCACCACACAGCAGGTCAGTGAAGTCCTGAAGGAGATCGGTGTCCATAGCTTCAGCACCACACAGCAGGTCAGTGAAGTCCTGAAGGAGATCGGTGTCCATAGCTTCAGCACCACACAGCAGGTCAGTGAAGTCCTGAAGGAGATCGGTGTCCATAGCTTCAGCACCACACAGCAGGTCAGTGAAGTCCTGAAGGAGATCGGTGTCCATAGCTTCAGCACCACACAGCAGGTCAGTGAAGTCCTGAAGGAGATCGGTGTCCATAGCTTCAGCACCACACAGCAGGTCAGTGAAGTCCTGAAGGAGATCGGTGTCCATAGCTTCAGCACCACACAGCAGGTCAGTGAAGTCCTGAAGGAGATCGGTGTCCATAGCTTCAGCACCACACAGCAGGTCAGTGAAGTCCTGAAGGAGATCGGTGTCCATAGCTTCAGCACCACACAGCAGGTCAGTGAAGTCCTGAAGGAGATCGGTGTCCATAGCTTCAGCACCACACAGCAGGTCAGTGAAGTCCTGAAGGAGATCGGTGTCCATAGCTTCAGCACCACACAGCAGGTCAGTGAAGTCCTGAAGGAGATCGGTGTCCATAGCTTCAGCACCACACAGCAGGTCAGTGAAGTCCTGAAGGAGATCGGTGTCCATAGCTTCAGCACCACACAGCAGGTCAGTGAAGTCCTGAAGGAGATCGGTGTCCATAGCTTCAGCACCACACAGCAGGTCAGTGAAGTCCTGAAGGAGATCGGTGTCCATAGCTTCAGCACCACACAGCAGGTCAGTGAAGTCCTGAAGGAGATCGGTGTCCATAGCTTCAGCACCACACAGCAGGTCAGTGAAGTCCTGAAGGAGATCGGTGTCCATAGCTTCAGCACCACACAGCAGGTCAGTGAAGTCCTGAAGGAGATCGGTGTCCATAGCTTCAGCACCACACAGCAGGTCAGTGAAGTCCTGAAGGAGATCGGTGTCCATAGCTTCAGCACCACACAGCAGGTCAGTGAAGTCCTGAAGGAGATCGGTGTCCATAGCTTCAGCACCACACAGCAGGTCAGTGAAGTCCTGAAGGAGATCGGTGTCCATAGCTTCAGCACCACACAGCAGGTCAGTGAAGTCCTGAAGGAGATCGGTGTCCATAGCTTCAGCACCACACAGCAGGTCAGTGAAGTCCTGAAGGAGATCGGTGTCCATAGCTTCAGCACCACACAGCAGGTCAGTGAAGTCCTGAAGGAGATCGGTGTCCATAGCTTCAGCACCACACAGCAGGTCAGTGAAGTCCTGAAGGAGATCGGTGTCCATAGCTTCAGCACCACACAGCAGGTCAGTGAAGTCCTGAAGGAGATCGGTGTCCATAGCTTCAGCACCACACAGCAGGTCAGTGAAGTCCTGAAGGAGATCGGTGTCCATAGCTTCAGCACCACACAGCAGGTCAGTGAAGTCCTGAAGGAGATCGGTGTCCATAGCTTCAGCACCACACAGCAGGTCAGTGAAGTCCTGAAGGAGATCGGTGTCCATAGCTTCAGCACCACACAGCAGGTCAGTGAAGTCCTGAAGGAGATCGGTGTCCATAGCTTCAGCACCACACAGCAGGTCAGTGAAGTCCTGAAGGAGATCGGTGTACATAGCTTCAGCACCACACAGCAGGTCAGTGAAGTCCTGAAGGAGATCGGTGTCCATAGCTTCAGCACCACACAGCAGGTCAGTGAAGTCCTGAAGGAGATCGGTGTCCATAGCTTCAGCACCACACAGCAGGTCAGTGAAGTCCTGAAGGAGATCGGTGTCCATAGCTTCAGCACCACACAGCAGGTCAGTGAAGTCCTGAAGGAGATCGGTGTCCATAGCTTCAGCACCACACAGCAGGTCAGTGAAGTCTAAAGGAGATCGGTGTCCATAGCTTCAGCACCACACAGCAGTTCAGTGAAGTCCTGAAGGAGATCGGTGTCCATAGCTTCAGCACCACACAGCAGGTCAGTGAAGTCCTGAAGGAGATCGGTGTCCATAGCTTCAGCACCACACAGCAGGTCAGTGAAGTCCTGAAGGAGATCGGTGTCCATAGCTTCAGCACCACACAGCAGGTCAGTGAAGTCCTGAAGGAGATCGGTGTCCATAGCTTCAGCACCACACAGCAGGTCAGTGAAGTCCTGAAGGAGATCGGTGTCCATAGCTTCAGCACCACACAGCAGGTCAGTGAAGTCCTGAAGGAGATCGGTGTCCATAGCTTCAGCACCACACAGCAGGTCAGTGAAGTCCTGAAGGAGATCGGTGTCCATAGCTTCAGCACCACACAGCAGGTCAGTGAAGTCCTAAAGGAGATCGGTGTCCATAGCTTCAGCACCACACAGCAGGTCAGTGAAGTCCTGAAGGAGATCGGTGTCCATAGCTTCAGCACCACACAGCAGGTCAGTGAGGTCCTGAAGGAGATCGGTGTCCATAGCATCAGCACCATACAGCAGGTCAGTGAAGTCCTGAAGGAGATCGGTGTCCATAGCTTCAGCACCACACAGCAGGTCAGTGAAGTCCTGAAGGAGATCGGTGTCCATAGCTTCAGCACCACACAGCAGGTCAGTGAAGTCCTAAAGGAGATCGGTGTCCATAGCTTCAGCACCACACAGCAGGTCAGTGAAGTCCTGAAGGAGATCGGTGTCCATAGCTTCAGCACCACACAGCAGGTCAGTGAAGTCCTGAAGGAGATCGGTGTCCATAGCTTCAGCACCACACAGCAGGTCAGTGAAGTCCTGAAGGAGATCGGTGTCGATAGCTTCAGCACCACACAGCAGGTCAGTGAAGTCCTGAAGGAGATCGGTGTCCATAGCTTCAGCACCACACAGCAGGTCAGTGAAGTCTAAAGGAGATCGGTGTCCATAGCTTCAGCACCACACAGCAGGTCAGTGAAGTCCTGAAGGAGATCGGTGTCCATAGCTTCAGCACCACACAGCAGGTCAGTGAAGTCCTGAAGGAGATCGGTGTCCATAGCTTCAGCACCACACAGCAGGTCAGTGAAGTCCTGAAGGAGATCGGTGTCCATAGCTTCAGCACCACACAGCAGGTCAGTGAAGTCCTGAAGGAGATCGGTGTCCATAGCTTCAGCACCACACAGCAGGTCAGTGAAGTCCTGAAGGAGATCGGTGTCCATAGCTTCAGCACCACACAGCAGGTCAGTGAAGTCCTGAAGGAGATCGGTGTCCATAGCTTCAGCACCACACAGCAGGTCAGTGAAGTCCTGAAGGAGATCGGTGTCCATAGCTTCAGCACCACACAGCAGGTCAGTGAAGTCCTGAAGGAGATCGGTGTCCATAGCTTCAGCACCACACAGCAGGTCAGTGAAGTCCTGAAGGAGATCGGTGTCCATAGCTTCAGCACCACACAGCAGGTCAGTGAAGTCCTGAAGGAGATCGGTGTCCATAGCTTCAGCACCACACAGCAGGTCAGTGAAGTCCTGAAGGAGATCGGTGTCCATAGCTTCAGCACCACACAGCAGGTCAGTGAAGTCCTGAAGGAGATCGGTGTCCATAGCTTCAGCACCACACAGCAGGTCAGTGAAGTCCTGAAGGAGATCGGTGTCCATAGCTTCAGCACCACACAGCAGGTCAGTGAAGTCCTGAAGGAGATCGGTGTCCATAGCTTCAGCACCACACAGCAGGTCAGTGAAGTCCTGAAGGAGATCGGTGTCCATAGCTTCAGCACCACACAGCAGGTCAGTGAAGTCCTGAAGGAGATCGGTGTCCATAGCTTCAGCACCACACAGCAGGTCAGTGAAGTCCTGAAGGAGATCGGTGTCCATAGCTTCAGCACCACACAGCAGGTCAGTGAAGTCCTGAAGGAGATCGGTGTCCATAGCTTCAGCACCACACAGCAGGTCAGTGAAGTCCTGAAGGAGATCGGTGTCCATAGCTTCAGCACCACACAGCAGGTCAGTGAAGTCCTGAAGGAGATCGGTGCCCATAGCTTCAGCATCACCCAGCAGGTCAGTGAAGTCCTGAAGGAGATCGGTGTCCATAGCTTCAGCACCACACAGCAGGTCAGTGAAGTCCTGAAGGAAATCTGTGTCCATAGCTTCAGCACCACACTGCAGGTCAGCAGCTCATGAATACGGCGAAGGTCCGCAGCAAAGTAGTCATGGTCTGAGTGCTGCAACTCTAACAGCTGGGGCAAGTTATGGTCAGTTGGTCCCAGCGAGAGTTCTCTTATTCAAACTTGGTTCTATTTTTTTTGTGGACGTCGTTGTTAAGAACTTGGAGGACTGTAGTGTAATCAGGTCCTCAGGCTGGGTGGGGGGAGGCTATTCCCTTAGTTGGTCAGATTTTGCATTGCCAGTGATACTTAAGTTGCTGGGGTCCACAGGAAATAAGTACCCCCCCCCCGACATTTATGAGAGTATTTATCCTTCTTCTAAGCTCTGTGATTTTCTACAGTCAGTCTGTGAGTTCCCAGATAGGTTCAGGATGGCGGTTTTGGAGTAAGTAAGGAAAACGGCCCTACCCGGAGCAGTCAGGTTCACAAGTTCAACTGCTGTTGTATATATAGCAGCTACTTCATCGTCGTAGTTGGTAAGGTGGGCTTCGTTAGCAGAGAATCCCTCAAAGTGTATGCAGTAGTACACGTCCCTTGTTTCCCCTGATCCAGGTATGGATTATCATTCAGTGTAAAATATGGAGGCATTTTGGTGCACACTTGGTGGTTCACACTCTCCATATATACATATAATGTATATTATTTAAAGAATTGTTTTTGTTTTACATATACACAGTTAAATGACACTTTCATAAACAAGAATTTTTTATTTGAGTTTTCTTTATATATTGAAGAGTTTTACTGATTGGCAGTATCAAAATTTGGACCCAGATTAGGGCGTTGGAACTGCGACTTTATGCACTGCAGAATGAATGGATTTACTCCGGATGATAACTATTCATTATCAAAAAATCTAAATAATCTTTACCAACCAAAACTAACCTATAAATATATATATATATATATATATATATATATATTCATATAAAACTTTCGATCGTAAATAAAATATCTTTTATTCATCCGCTCAATTTCAAATACAATGTTTTTACTTCTAGTGGATGACGCTTGATATTAATACAGTTTTTAAATAAAAATTATTTTATAAATTAAATTTTATTTATTAATTTTAGTTTTATTCGTGGAAAACTATTCAGTAAAGGGGCAAGATATGCAATACAGTTATTTCGTCCCAATTGGCCTAAAATAAGTGATAACTTATGATTTCATAAAAGAGTTGATTTTATTTTGTATGGTATGTAGTAGAGAGCTGTTTCAACGCATAAGTTATGGTACTTTATTTATAATAATTGTAATTATTTAATAAAAGGTAACTAAATTAACCTTTTTCTTTGTTGACTTAAGTAGGAATTGACTTAAAATATTTTGTTTGTATTAATGCTTTCTTTAATTTATCTCCCAAATTACCTCCATGTCTACGAAAACCCAACAGAAACATCTTTAGCTTCTTATCAAATTGGGAAAAAACTGTTGCATTTAGGTAAATCTAAATGTTACCTTCAGGTATAAGCAGACTATTTAACTCTCAGCATAGTAATTCCACAAGCCAAACACATTAGAAAATCTATATCCTGCCTTTGTAAACCAAATTAAGAGCTTCTCTAAACATTCCACGTGAAGTTGAAGGAAATCTCCATTACAGGTAGAAGCAATTGTATTGCAAGCTCCTCTCACCCTAACATAACCTCAATTCACTTCAGAAACGGAAACAGCTGATTTGTGACGTCACGCAAACGTCCATAGGCTCAAAAACAATAATTTTTCATAAACGCAATGCACTTCGGTCTTGGTGTTTTCCATATAGAGACGTTAAATGGCTGGATAATCGATTGGAATATTAAATTAACTGGTAATTCAATTACCTTTATACCATGCTCATCCCTATTTCCCTACAGCCTACAAGAGGGTCAGATTCGTAACACCATTACAGCCTTGTAGCGCGTTACATTTGGTAGTTGAGCTTTACTTCCTTAACCATCTGGGACGATTTTAATTCCAAACTAAATATATGTTTTAAAATCTTTATTATTTGAATTTCTTCAATTAGTTCACATTCTTCTTATATGTCTTGTCCAAATTTTCATTCGTATAAAATACTTTTTATTCATCCACCTAAGTTCAAATACAGTTTTTTTTAAAATTAATTCTTTATTTGAGTTTAATTATTAAATTTAGGCTTATAAGAGAAACAATACTTTTCACAAAAGGGGCAAGGTATGCAATATAGTTACTTCGCACCATTTCCTTAAAATAAGTTATAGCATATGATATCATAAACTGTGATTTTATGCTATAGCACATGTGGTAGAACAGTTGTTTTAACGCATAGGCTGTTACTTTATAATTGTAATTACTTATTAAAAAGTAAGTGAAATTTTAAAACATTTCTGTTGACCCAAATAGGATTTACTTTCAAAATGTTTTGTTTATATTACTTGGTTTGAACAATGGAATTATGGGACTGGCCAATAGAATGGCATCTTTAATAACCTACTATTAGATATATTATTAAAACTTTTTGTAATAAACAAAATATATTTTACATATAATGTTTATTAATTATTCACTTTTACAATATTTTATAACTTTTCGAACTTTAACTTTGTAAATTTGTAAAAACTTACTGAGACAGAACGTTTTCGATCGCTCCTAGAGAAGACACTAGATGAGGATCGCCACGGAGCGATCGAAAACGTAAGTAAGTAAGTTTTTACAAAAGTAAAGCTCGGATGGTCACAAACTAATGTAAAAGTGATTAATTAAGTTTCACCAAACGTAATGGAAATGCAATACGTTAACGTTTATTAGGTTTTAGTGAAAACCTTTACTGAAAAGCAATTTGATTTAAATAACTGATTTGAAATTGTTTCTTATTAAGAGTCAGACACCCTTAAAGAAGTTTTTACAAAAATTGTATTACAAATATATATTTCTGATTTTACCCATTCTCAGTTCTGTTTGGAATATTTGTAAATATTCGAGTAAATTTCTCTGAGTTTCCTAACTTTACATTTTTATTTCCTTCTAGATTCTATCATGAGCGAATCATCCACATATCTCATGTGGACTATGCAATTGCATTTCTCTAATATTTTTTTTTATTTTTCTTTCATCTAATCATTGTATAAAACTCGCTTAAAATTTCGGATAATGGGTTACCTACCCCCCTAAGCGGTCTTTTGGTTTGAATAACTCGTTATTGAACTTGAATTGGTTTTGATTTAAAATGATCTTCAATGATTTTTTGTTGACACTTTCGTTATTTGAATCTTTATTTTGGCTCTGTTTCTGTAATTTATCATTACAATTTGTATAGTTTCTTTATTTGATTTTTATTTCTTTAATTGTTTTCTTTGTAGCTTTTTCTTTATAGATTTTTCTATGTCAAACAAAATAGTCTCACAATCTTAGGTAATATTTGCTTTTTGTATTGTTTTAATAACCTCGGTTGTATTTTTCACTATATATTTCTTTTTAAGCACATCCATTCCGTTTGACCGTTTTTTCTAAATATGTTGTTAGTTTTTAGGCAGGTGCCGTTATATATTTATCTTCTTGAACTATATATTGGTAGGTTTTAACTATTACTTCAATTTCTTTTTGATTTATTTTTGTCTTGTTCTTAAACTCCTTCTTGCATTTCGTTTACACAACCAATTCTTCAATTTTATTTAGATAATCTTCTTTAATAATTAAAAGAGTAGCTTTATAGTAAAATTATTCAAGTCATCATTATTATATAGAATTTATTATAGTAAGGTTTATTGAAATATACAATTGTATATTAAATATCTGATAAAAATATTAAATAGCAACAGATTAATTTAACAATATACAATTACTAAAGTATTATAACTGTTTCACAACATAACCTATAGCATAAAAACATCGATTTCGATATTTATAAAAACATCTGTTGTACGAAATCATATGATATCAATTTAAGCTAAATTTGTTGCGTCAAATCTATGATGTTCCGAACTAAAGGCTTCTTTTGTGTATTTTCTTTAACATTTAGGAAGGCATTTTATTAACTGAAATAATTAAACTGATGAAATTAAATAATGTGTTACCTAAATTTCTACTTCAATTTCCAAACATATCACAATTAGATAGAATAAGAGAAACGGTGAAACCTACAAATTTGAGTAAATACACTTGTATGCACTTGAAGTTTGTAGTACATTACGTTCGGTAAAACCTATTTAATCACTTTAACATTAGTTTATCCGAACTTTAATTGAAGTCCTAAACTAATGTTAAAGTGGTTAACTTATATACAGTTTGGTATGTTACACTTCTCTATATTACTTACTGTTATGGTTGTTGAAGACGGCTGTGTCTCATTGTCAACTCCGACCTCTTGGTTGTATTAGGGTAGTGTGAGGGTGGGATATTAGAGTAGGTATGTGGGGTATTTTTAAAGAGTATTGAAGATTATAATGACAAATGTGTCGTGGGTTACAATGTAATTGTGTGTTGAGAGTGGTTACTTAAATACTAGTAGCACACGTGAACAAAGAATTATTTAATGCCTATAAATTTGCTACGAGTTCTGGTCTAAAAACATAAGAAACGAGCAACACTGTTAGGAGAAGCTAAAGGAAGATGGCAACTAAATAGGGGCCGTTTATATTAAGGACATTTTACAAGCAGGGACAGGACTTACAGCGCTCATTTCACCCATGCAATATGTCTTCTGGCAACGCCAGCTTATAATGAAGAGGTTAGTTGACTGGAGACATATGTGTGTGTGTGATACATTTTCGCAAAATACCCTCGGAGAAGAGCTTCATCGCTGGTGAAAGTGAAGATATCTACTCAAGAGTTTCCAATAGGATCAAATTGGAGAAAAGAGTTTAATATTTTGAAGAAGAGAGAAAAAGAACAATCTTTGAGACCTTGTACAATAAATTAAAATGTTTGAAATTATAACCTCGTTAAAGAATATTTTAAATGTAGTATAACAAAATCCTATTACAACTATTTTTTTGTATAATTAAATAAACTATTTAAATTGTATAGTCGTATAAAACTGGACAAAAATTATTTTAGGTTAATTAGTAGTTGCCAAGTAAAGATAAAGGCGAGGCATCATCGTCTAAATCATTCTGTTTGTTCAACTGGACTAACGTGTAGTGAGACTTAGAGTAAAGTATTTTAATTTTTAGGGTTGCACTTAAATTACTTTAAATACAAACCAAAGAATGGCCCGAGCACAAGATGAAATTTTATAGACGATTGAAACGAATAGCAGAGAAAGTTTCAATATAATCATGGATATTTCTTGTAATTTTAAAGCTGTAATACCATTTGTTATTAAAATTATGAACATTAAAAGTTTAAAAAACCTTTCCTAAATACCTCTTGCTCCGAAATAAACAGTGGTGAAAGAGTTGTTAGGTTTTATTATATTTACATAGTTTTAAAAACACATACAAGTAAAAAGAAGCTAAATCGGTATAAAGACTATGGTATAAACATGTCCTGTATAACCTCCATGCAATTTGAGGCAACTCTCGCACTGTTCTTGAAGGTTTTGCTTCATTTTAGTGAAAAGCCTTGCTTCAGGCTCGTTATATACACGGTTATTTTTCCTGGACGATGATGGTTGGTGGTGTATCACGGAAAATCTCTTTCATCATTCCCCACACGTAGGCGTTAGGTGATGTAAGATCGGGGGAGTGGGCTGGGTAAGGAAAGTTTGTTCTAAGGGAGATGAGGCGGTTGCCAAAAGTTTCTTAAAGGTAAGCAATGTTATCTAAGGCAGTGTTTCTGGTTGCGCCATCTTGCTGGAACCATTATGAAAGGAAAGGCATGTCTCAGACACAATAAAATCTCTTGAGGTCTCCTACAAAACGATCAAGAATGGCTATATATGTGAGATAAAGTAACTACAGCTGATTCAGTTACAGCACTGTTTATTTTGGCGCATACGGTATAAACAATAACCAGGGCTAGATCTGGTTTTAGGTATAACCTATATATATCTAAGGGCTAGAATATATAGGCTTTATAAACACAGAGAATCTATATTTTCCTTCAATAAAGAAATATATTGGGTATTCATTAATACATTATTTTATTAGCTTGGTATTTCAAAATGACACGTATTTCTGAAGTGAAATACAAAACACAAAATTACAAATACTGTAGAAAGATTACACTCGTATGTGTAAAATACACTCGTATTGTCAAACAAATCTATAGAAACGTAATATAAAAAAAAATATTTACACATATAATTCAAATTTCATCGTCTTACCCTTATAACTATCTAAATGCGTGACACATTTTTGTAACCCGAATAGCTGCAATCCTACAAGTTTATCATTTACCTTTGTTTAAAAATGTTAAATTTTGTTTTAACCCTCATTAATAAACTGCCGAATTATATTAAATAATTTCATTTAATTGCATATTCTATAATAGAGCTAATCTTTTAAACATAAAAATAAGTTTTATTTGTTTTATTCAAGTTTGTAACGACGTACTGTGTTTAACAACATTCGGTAACTTTCCGATCTAGCTTTGAGGTAGCAGCACCAGACGGAAGAGAGATTATTGAATTGTGTCCTAGCGGTGCACCTTTTCAAACACATGGAGAAATGGAAAAGCCATGCCCGTTTTAATCCTACCGTGAAACAAGAGTACTTTTGCCGTTACATAAACTATTTTTCTCTAATCGTTAAAAATCATAACTAGTTTATATTTTGTACAGATTTTGTGTGTGTGCGCGCGCGTGTGTGTGTGTGTGTGTGTGGTGTGTGCGTGCTACCGTGAGAGAGAAAAACAGAGGGGCTGGAAAACGGTATGAAAAGTACAGAGAAAACAGGTGAAAAGATAAAAAAGACACATTAAAAGACATAGGGACGAAAAAGAGGAAAAATTGGAGAAAGAGAACTGAGGAAAGGAGAGATAAGAATAGAGTGCTATGAGAAAAGAGGGGAGAAAGAGATGAAATAGAGAGAGAGAATAGAGTGAAATAATTGAAAATTGAAGAAATGGAAAGGGAGGAGTGAGGGAAAGAGGGAATGATAGGAAGAGAAGAATAGAATGAAGAAGGAGGGGAAAGGAAAACTTTAAAATGAAGCATCTAACACGTATAGAGAAAATAAAACTTTCTGTTGTTTTATAGCCGTATAACATTTAACAAAAACCTGCTGACACGAAATTTTGACAGCCAGTGACCATGAACCAAGTCCATCCGCCTTGCATCCGCCTTGCGATTTATGGCGAAGAGCCTCAACAGCGATTATGTCAAACTGAATCAAGATAATGTACTCATAACGAGACCCAAAGCTCAAGAGAAACTTATGAGCTTGGAATTATGAGTAGTGATGTAGCTAAACGGAATTGTTCAGAGTTACGATCAACAAAGTTTGAATACCTGCAATATGTTCGACCTCTGGGTATTGGATTCAACTGAAAGAATGTGGCAAACTTTATTCAGGTACGATTTCAAAAGTAAAGTAAAAATATTTTTAGAAAATTAGGCCGTACTGAGATGGTTATGGTATAATTAATCTTGCTTTAAATGAATGCAGTTTCAACTCTGTATTGAATAATAAATAAATGATATTATAAGCAAAATTATAAATGTGTATATATTTTTTTAATTACCTGGACCGAATTAACCTAAATATATTTTGTAGACAGGACTCTATTGAAGGTACAATCGTGACCTAAATTTATGGAAATTCGGAAGAAACTGGGGTCTGGGCAGAGCCGGTGACTTAATCTGGGTCCAGGTAGATTCTTGGACTCCTACATACTGCAACCCAACTGCGGGAGAGTCGATCGGTTTTGTGTTGTTAAAGGTTATAAAGTGAATTCTCCTCCCCACTTCTGTATCTACCCTGTGAGCGTAAGGCTGGAGATATGGATTACACTAAATCTTTCTGTCACATGATCTGTTACATTTTATTACGTTCCTCCTCAAAGTGACACAGTGTTTGTCATTTTTAGTTTTTCCGAGTATCGAAGAAAAATATTCCTCTCCATAAACTTAAAGGAACATCGTTTTGATTTCGGGTTCTTCTTTTTCCTAAATTAGTTGTTTTCTCTGCAGCCCTAGCTGATGGTGGGTTGTATTTTAGTTCCCACCTAGCCACCACTCATAGCTAGCTAGGGCGTTTCCCCGTGAGATCAAACTCTCTAGGAGGCAAACTCTCTAGGAGGCAAACTCTCTAGGAGGCAAAGACTCCTCCGAGACGTTTATATTTAATATTTCTAAGGAATTTATGTTCGATAAAATAGCTATTACTCATTTTATTAAAATTTCGTAGTTTAGAAGAGGAATATAAAAAGAGAGATAGAAATAGAGAGAGAAGAGGAGAGGGGTGAAGGGGGAGAGTAAAGGCACAACACTTGAGCTATTATTTGTTATATCTTAATCAAGGATGGTAATGTGACCGTAATTTAGGATTGACGACAAGTAACTTCTTAGCACTGAAAAACCATCGTAACTTTATTTATTTAAAGGTTAGTACCAACCGCACTCATTAACTCTGATAATTACGAATCATTACAAATTCGCTCACGACAGTCGTGACGGTTTGGAGATTAGTGGGGTTAATATGGTTAATATTATTAAAAGTATTATTATAATTACTGGTTTAGTTGTAGACAAGCCACAGTTTCATTGTCATAATTACTCATTTTGAGTTATTTATAGTAATAAATAAACTATTATTATTATTAGTCATGACAATTGTAATACTTGCACTTCTACCGCAATGTGCGTTACTACTACTGCTATTAATAGCATTACTATATACGTTTCAATATTTCTAACATAAATAATACTAACATAATGACGTCATTGTTTTATTTGTCTGTAACACTGTTAGGCATTCGAAGAATATGAAATGTTCTAGAATGTCATAAAACGGGATATACCATGTTAAAAACAAAGAATAATTATACACATTTGCATTAAGACAAACTACATATTGAAGAATATAAGGCGAAAAGCTTCTGCAACAATGGTTATACATTACTCATGTTCTCCAACAATATAACTTTGTATTTGAAAAGGTTAATTGTTTGGAGAACATAGGATATGTGCAACCCTCAATCATCCAAATCTCTCATACTCTAAATGTTCTCGACAAAACAACGTTCAATACAAGTTATTTAAGAGAACTTTTTGCTGCTTTTACAATGAGATTCATTCCGAAAGAACTTAATTTTTAGGAAATGTTAATCAGGTGATCCAACATTTCTTGCTTTTGGGAATACTTTATTTATTTATACAGATTATATTTTTCAGTTTAATTGAAACACAATATAATAATTTATATCTTGTAAACATTATTTTAGAGTTTTGTGTTTATATTATACAACAATAATTATTTTTACTGATATATATATATATATATATATATATATATATATATGTGTGTGTTTTTTGTTTGTTATATATATATATATATATATATATATATATATATATATATATATATATATATATATATATGCATAAATACAGAGTGTTCCAGGCTTACTACTCTCGCCAAAATAATGAAAAAAGTTCATCAAACATGGAAACGTGGAAATGCTTTGTTGGCGAGTTATACAGGGTCAACAATTTAACCGAAAATTCAGCTTCGTCAGTGAAACTAGCTCAATGAAATTTTTAAGGCGTTATTTGAGTATGGTAATTAGATTGGTTTTGGTGTACGTTGATTAATACGTTTGGAGTACAATAGGTCCTTTAATGGCGAAAACAAATATTTAAATTTGTAGAGACCTTTCTTCTGAAAAAAAATTTGCAAACAAAGTCAATAAAAACGGAATTATTTTCTTTTAAGAGATTTGAACCCACATGAGATTTCTTGGGCCGAAATGTGTATTAACAATGGAGGTGACATTTGGAGCAGCTCTTATAATACTGTAATCAATGGGAGTTTAAATGTTATAATTATTACTGTAGATTATTTTAATAAATTTTCTTTTTTTAATAAAACTATTTCGAGAGAGATTGGAATTTATTTTATCACCAGGCTACTTCATTAGCAATGGATGATTTTCATAATTTTTAATTTTGAGTGTTCCTTAATAAAACTGATATTAAAAGAAAAACTATTACGCTTTTATGACTTTATTTTTCTAAGAAGCAAATACTCTAGAATTTATATTTAAAATTTTCAATTTGTTTATAACTGAGGGGAATTTAACGGAGATGTTGTAGTCCCAAGGCAAAAAGCAGGTTTCCGACAATAATATTTTCCCTAAACTTTTCGTAAAATATTGAAGATAGAGTTCTGGGACAGGTTTTATGCTATTTTTCAACTAATTTTACATAAAAATTATCTAATTACCCAACTTAATTGACGTCCTAAGCATTTGAGTGAGTTACTTTCACTGCGGGAGCTGAATTATAGGTGAAATCTTTGACTCTGTATAACTCGCCAACGAAGCATTTCCGGACCCATGTTTTTATGAACTTTTTCCATTATTTTGGTGAGAGGAATAAGCTTATGCAGTATGGCAGATTCCTCCTGGAACAACCTGTATATGTGTATATAGATGAATAAAAATATTCGAAGCATAACAATTGTTTTTAATCTATATGTGTTTAATGTATCTGTGTTAACACTTTAATTCAAGATTTGTTGAAAGACCTACTTCAAGATTTGATAAAATTTCTTGAAAACATTTTACATGTACTCATTGGAGCAGATCTACTGGTGGCAAATGCGGACACATATGTTTCATGCTCGCCGGCAGTAAAACATGCGTTATGTGAAACGGTTTACTGTCGGTCGAGCATGTTCATGTGTATCTGTAGCGTCTACCAAGAGTGTTGTCCAACGAAGTGGGGAACAGTGCGACGAATACAGTGACTGTCATCGCAAAGTGTGAATAACTTTTGTTGAACATGCGGTGTTTCAGAACAACAGTATTTTATATAAACTTGCAAATTAATTTTTTACAAACAAACTAAAACCTTTTTCTATACAACATTTTACTAAACTAAATGACATTAATAGTGAAATTATTTGTTTGAGAGAAAATTCTGTAATAATTTATATTATAAAATGAATGAAATTTGAATTAACAAAACTGAATTGAGTCATGTTTTATCTATGGTAAATTTACATTTTGAAACATATTATTGTTAAACGAATTTATTATAATTAAAATAACAATAACAAATTTCACCTAAAAATGGCTTCCCAGTAATTCGCACTGTCTTGATTCCTTTTTCCTTGGTCTCCAGATCAAGTTTGATAATTGGACACCTTCCTTCGGGCTCCTTTATGTTCTCGAACAGCGGAAACACTGTAAACCGTTATTTTTAAGGTTGAAGTAAGACTCTATTATGTTGTATGTAGATGCTAGAAAAGGTTTTGTAGCCAACCATCTCGCCGTCTATCCACAAACCGTCATTAGGACATCCGGAAACTCTAGTATATTAGAAATAGCAGCAGCTGTAAATACAGAGCAATCGTACTTAGTAGCACCAGCAATAGGGGTTCAGCTGTAAGAGAAGGGGCTGATTTTGTCTGTAGTAATAACATTTGCCATAGCAATAACAACGTGAGTTATAGCAATCGTAGTTAGTAGCACCAGCAATAGGGGTTCAGCTGTAAGAGAAGGGGCTGATTTTGTCTGTAGTAATAACATTTGCCATAGCAATAACATCGTGAGTTATAGCAATCGTAGTTAGTAGCACCAGCAATAGGGGTTCAGCTGTAAGAGAAGGGGCTGATTTTGTCTGTAGTAATAACATTTGCCATAGCAATAACAACGTGAGTTATAGCAATCGTAGTTAGTAGCACCAGCAATTGGAGTTAAGCTGTAAGAGAAGGGGCTGATTTTGTCTGTAGTAATAACATTTGCCATAGCAATAACAACGTGAGTTATAGCAATCGTACTTAGTAGCACCAGCAATAGGGGTTGAGCTGTAAGAGAAGTGGCTGATTTTGTCTGTAGTAATAACATTTGCCATAGCAATAACAACGTGAGTTATAGCAATCGTAGTTAGTAGCACCAGCAATTGGAGTTAAGCTGTAAGAGAAGGGGCTGATTTTGTCTGTAGTAATAACATTTGCCATAGCAATAACAACGTGAGTTATAGCAATCGTAGTTAGTAGCACCAGCAATAGGGGTTGAGCTGTAAGAGAAGTGGCTGATTTTGTCTGTAGTAATAACATTTGCCATAGCAATAACAACGTGAGTTATAGCAATCGTAGTTAGTAGCACCAGCAATAGGGGTTCAGCTGTAAGAGAAGGGGCTGATTTTGTCTGTAGTAATAACATTTGCCATAGCAATAACAACGTGAGTTATAGCAATCGTAGTTAGTAGCACCAGCAATTGGAGTTAAGCTGTAAGAGAAGGGGCTGATTTTGTCTGTAGTAATAACATTTGCCATAGCAATAACAACGTGAGTTATAGCAATCGTACTTAGTAGCACCAGCAATAGGGGTTGAGCTGTAAGAGAAGTGGCTGATTTTGTCTGTAGTAATAGCATTTGCCATAGCAATAACAACGTGAGTTATAGCAATCGTACTTAGTAGCACCAGCAATAGGGGTTGAGCTGTAAGAGAAGTGGCTGATTTTGTCTGTAGTAATAACATTTGCCATAGCAATAACAACGTGAGTTATAGCAATCGTAGTTAGTAGCACCAGCAATTGGAGTTAAGCTGTAAGTAAGAGAAGTTGCAGATATTGTCTGTAGCAATAACATTTAGTAGCAATAGCAACGTGAGTTATAGCAATTGTAGTTAGTAGCAGCAACAGCACTGGAAACAGTATTAACATTAGTAGTAGCAAAGCAATTGCAGTAATAGCAGTAGTTGTGTTTCTTGTAACGTATTACAGCCAGAGCAAAAGGAGTAATAGCACTTGAGCAAGGACCAGAAATAGCAATTGTAGACGTAGAAAGGTAAGAGCAGCAGTAATAGATATAAAACTAGCAGCATTTTTAGAAGTAACAGTTACAGAAGTAGCAGGGTTAGTAGCAGTTTTGCTTTTAGCAACAATAGTATTATTGGATATAGACGTGACATTAGCAGCAGTTGCATTAATAATACGTAGTAATAAAATAGCTGCTGAAGCAGTAATATGGTTTAATCGTGCGTTTTACTTTACTGTTTCTGCCTATAATTTAGACAGCTATACTAGTCTAATATACCCCCAAAAGAGACCTTTTTTTAGATGAAATGTATGATCTGTGAAATTTTGCAACAAGATTTAAAACTCTTGGTTTTTCTCCAGAATGGAGTACCTATTGGAAATGGTGTTACATTCTCGTCTGCCAGAACGTAACTTGCTTTCTTGTAATTGACTAATTTTGTTGCTTTTTTGTTTCTTTATTCAATAAACTCTAGAATCGTACTGTTTGATAGAAATAAATGACAATATCAATAATGTAGAGAGAGCGTTAACTGAAACAAATGAAAACATGTGGTCAAGAGGAAGGTAAAGAAATGCAAAGTGATAAAAGTGCATTGCCCATTAACCAAACAATTGTATTTATATATTATATTGTATACACTTTTCTTTATAAATGAACTACTTGTGAGCTAAAACCTATAAATGAAAAGACTCTACTCTATTAAAAAAGCACTAGGCACTTCACCTTACCATTTTGAGTACAATATATTGCAGATTTAGGCACAGGAAGGTGGGATCGCTGAAGACAACTGCCCCTTCAACATTTCTAAAATAAGATTTATTTTAGAAGGTGGACTTAGCAAAGTCGTGGGAAAAATTTCTTTTAGTCATGAAGAGAAAAGCGCTCTGAAAAAGCTAGAATATAAAATGGTCGAGTCAGCGACCCTTGCGGTAAACATTACTTTTTTCAGTAAAGAAGAGTCATATATGAGTAATAAAGATCTGAGGGGTAGTGACTAGTGGGAAGACAAATTGGGTTTCTCCGTACCACAGGTTTATGTGACCTATGCCTGTGGGAGCCTCTTTTCCCTTAACCTTCGAGAGGGCGCATAGAGTTTCAAACGGGAGAGGGTGCTTGCGGAGGTTTACTCAGCACACATGCCCTTTCACATTTAAACGGTTTACGATTTTATATTCGGGTGCCTTCACTATTAGATACTATATACATTCATTCATACATCATTACTGTACAATTTCAATTTTCTAACTGTCATGTTACTAAAAATATTTAGAATTGTTCAAACGTGTAAGCAATGTATACTAGAACACAGTTTTCATTACAGGAGAGGTGTTTGCGGGTTATTTTTCTGTAATAAATTAATTAAACAGTATTTTGTCGTGACAAATTAATCATAATATTTAGTGAAGAAAAGGAATATTTTTATTCAAAGATATAACCCCTAACATTAGTGGATGAAAAAAAATATTGGCTTTATAACACAACAGGTTCTAGCAGAATCTTACAGTTTTTATTGAAAAACCAATTCATAATTGTTCATTTCTAAGCTCACTAGTCACCACAAGGGTAGAGTGAACATGACCTACTCTCATGAGAATAATGTTTCTTTTTCCTGTTCTCTCTTACCTTCTTGGTTCAGTATACCACAGCATTTTACGTTTTATACTAAAAAAAAAGGTTCTTTTCTATTGTAAAACTGCACTGTAACAGATTCCTGGCGGATTTTTAGCGAGATAATCTCTATAACGTCAAAATCTGACATTTCAACAAATTGGTCATTTTCAGATGCCTCTATTATGTCTTCACTTGTTTCATTTATAATTTCATTGACTTCTTTGTCAGGTTCATCATTGGACAAAGAGAATCGTTGTCATCAGAATCATCAAATTGCTGTCTAATAAAATTTCCGTTAAAAAAAATTATTTACTGATTTTCTTCTTTTACGACACCAAATACCATTTTACGAATTCCTTCTTCTTCACAGTAAAATGTGAAACTTAGATACTAAAAAGCCATACAACACTAACATAATAATAACAACAAAAACAGTAATAATTAAACCCCACAAAGTTTTTTGTAATGTAAATATCTGCAAGAAGAAATCCACATAAACAACTAACTCAAAAGGGCCCTTGCTGAAGAAACCTTCGCACGTGACAAAGATTAAATTCAAACTAGAGCTACGAAGAAAGAATAAACAAAAATAGGATGGGCCGTTTCCTGGAATACAGAGGGTGGAGTAACGAGCCGGAAATAAACTTCTGACAACTAGAAAGAAATTTTCTTAATAAATCAAGCTACTCTCGAAGGTTGAAAAAGAGTGACCCCCGACGTGGTGGAAGAGGTTGACGATTCTTCGGGGGCTTATAACTAACGTTCCACCGGTCACACCTAAAAAGACCAGTAAGAAGGTTGAAGCAGATAAAATTGTACTTGACGGACCAATGTAAACAAGGCTTGCATTACGTCACGGAAACAAGAGCTAGATAAACCCTGAATTTTCCCCAACCGTAGTTCATTTAGAACTTGCTAGCCTTTATACCATTACCTCGGTTTCTCATATAGTTGGATCTCTCCCTAATACCTCCTGGTAATTGCAATCTTATTTCTGGAGGTGGGTTTAACTCTCTCTCTAGCAATAGTTCCCTTAGCAAGCAGTCACCAACACCTCGTTTCCTCAAGTAGATTGGTCGTTCCCTCGCCTACTGCTCTTCTCTTGATAGTTGCAATCTTATTTCTGGAGGTGGGTTTAACTCTCTCTCTAGCAATAGTTCCCTTAGCTAGCGGTCACCAACACCTCCAGTCCTCAAGTAGATTGGTTGTTCCCTTACCTATTGCTCTTCCCTTGGTAGTTGCAATCTTATTTCTGGAGGTGGGTTGAACTCTCTCTCTCCGGCAATAGTACCCATAGCTGGCGGTCACCAACACCTCCAGTCCTCAAGTAGATTGGTTGTTCCCTTACCTATTGCTCTTCCCTTGGTAGTTGCAATCTTATTTCTGGAGGTGGGTTTAACTCTCTCTCTGGCAATAGTACCCTTAGCTAGCGGTCACCAACACCTCCAGTCCTCAAGTAGATTGATTGTTCCCTTACCTATTGCTCTTCCCTTGGTAGTTGCAATCTTATTACTGGAGGTGGGTTTAACTCTCTCTCTGGCAATAGTACCCTTAGCTAGCAGTCACCAACACCTCCAGTCCTCAAGTAGATTGGTCGTTCCCTCACCTACTGCTCTTCTCTTAATAGTTGCAATCTTATTTCTGGAGGTGGGTATAACTCTCTCTATTTGGCAATATTACACTTAGCTAGCGGTCAACAACACCTCCAGTCCTTAACTAGATTGGTTGTTCCCTTACCTATTGCTCTTCTCTTGGTAGTTGCAATCTTATTTCTGGAGGTGGGTTTAACTATCTCTCTGGCAATACTACCCTTAGCTAGCAGTCACCAACACCTCCAGTCCTAAAGTAGATTGGCTGTTCCCTTACCTATTGCTCTTCTCTTGTTAGTTGCAAACTTATTTCTGGAGGTGGGTTTAACTCTCTCTCTCTGGGAAAGTAATTTTAGCTAGCAGTCACCGACACCTCCAATCCTCAATTAGATTGGTTGTTCCCTTACCTATTGCTCTTCCCTTGGTAGTTGCAATCTTATTTATGGAGGTGGGTTTAACTCTCTCTCTGGCAATAGTACCCTTCGCCAGCAGTCACCAACACCTCCAGTCCTCAAGTAGATTGGTCGTTCCCTCACCTACTGCTCTTCTCTTGATAGTTGCAATCTTATTTCTGGAGGTGGGTTTAACTCTCTCTCTGGCAATAGTACCCTTCGCTAGCAGTCACCAACACCTCCAGTCCTCAAGTAGATTAGTCGTTCCCTTACCTACTGCTCTTCTCTTGATAGTTGCAATCTTATTTCTGGAGGTGGGTATAACTCTCTCTTTTTGGCAATATTACACTTAGCTAGCGGTCACCAACACCTCCAGTCCTCAAGTAGATTGGTTGTTCCCTTACCTATTGCTCTTCTCTTGGTAGTTGCAATCTTATTTCTGGAGGTGGGTTTAACTCTCTCTCTGGCAATAGTACCCTTAGCTAGTAGTCGCCAACACCTCCAGTCCTCAAGTAGATTGGTTGTTCCCTTACCTATTGCTCTTCCCTTGGTAGTTGCAATCTTATTTCTGGAGGTGGGTTCAACTCTCTCTCTGGCAATAGTACCCTTAGATAGCGGTCACCAACACCTCCAGTCCTCAAGTAGATTGGTTGTTCCCTTACCTATTGCTCTTCCCTTGGTAGTTGCAATCTTATTTCTGGAGGTGGGTTTAACTCTCTCTCTCTGGCAATAGTACCCTTAGCTAGCGGTCTCCAACACCTCCAGTCCTCAAGTAGATTTTTTGTTCCCTTACCTATTGCTCTTCCCTTGGTAGTTGCAATCTTATTTCTAGAGGTGGGTTTAACTCTCTCTCTCTGGCAATAGTACCCTTAGCTAGCGGTCACCAACACCTCCAGTCCTCAAGTAGATTGGTTGTTCCCTTACCTATTGCTCTTCCCTTGGTAGTTGCAATCTTATTTCTGGAGGTGGGTTTAACTCTTTCTCTGGTAATAGTACCCTTCGCTAGCGGTCACCAACACCTCCAGTCCTCAAGTAGATTGGTTGTTCCCTTACCTATTGCTCTTCCCTTGGTAGTTGCAATCTTATTTCTGGAGGTGGGTTTAACTCTCTCTCTGGCAAAAGTACCCTTAGCTAGCGGTCACCAACACCTCCAGTCCTCAAGTAGATTGGTTGTTCCCTTACCTATTGCTCTTCCCTTGGTAGTTGTAATCTTATTTCTGGAGGTGGGTTTAACTCTCTCTCTGGCAAAAGTAATTTTAGCTAGCGGTCACCGACACCTCCAGTCCTCAAGTAGATTGGTCGTTCCCTCACCTACTGCTCTTCCCTTGGTAGTTGCAATCTTATTTCTGGAGGTGGGCTTTACTCTCTCTCTGGCAATAGTACCCTTAGCTAGCGGTCACCAACACCTCCAGTCCACAAGTAGATTGGTTGTTCCCTCACCTATTGCTCTTCCCTTGGTAGTTGCAATCTTATTTCTGGAGGTGGGTTTAACTCTCTCTCTGGCAATAGTACCCTTAGCTAGCGGTCACCAACACCTCCAGTCCTCAAGTAGATTGGTTGTTCCCTTACCTATTGCTCTTTTCTTGGTAGTTGCAATCTTATTTCTGGAGGTGGGTTTAACTCTCTCTCTGGCAATATTACCCTTAGCTAGCAGTCGCCAACACCTCCAGTCCTCAAGTAGATTGGTTGTTCCCTTACCTATTGCTCTTTTCTTGGTAGTTGCAATCTTATTTCTGGAGGTGGGTTTAACTCTCTCTCTAGCAATAGTACCCTTAGCTAGCAGTCACCAACACTTCTAGTCTTCAAGTAGATTGGTTGTTCCATTACCTATTCCTCTTCTCTTGGTGGTTGCAATCTTATTTCTGGAGGTGGGTTTAACTCTCTCTCTGGCAATAATACAATTAGCTAGCAGTCACCAACACCTCCAGTCCTCAAGTAGATTGGTTGTTCCCTTACCTATTGCTCTTCCCTTGGTAGTTGCAATCTTATTTCTGGAGGTGGGTTTAACTCTCTCTCTCTGGCAATAGTACCCTTAGCTAGCAGTCACCAACACCTCCAGTCCTAAAGTAGATTGGTTGTTCCCTAACCTATTGCTCTTCTCATGGTAGTTGCAATCTTATTTCTGGAGGTGGGTTTAACTCTCTCTCTGGCAATAGTACCCTTAGCTAGCAGTCACCAACACCTCCAGTCCTTAAGTAGATTGGTTGTTCCCTAAACTATTGCATTTCTCTAGGTAGTTGCAATCAAAATTCTGGATGTGGGTTTAACTCTCTCTCTCTGGTAATAGTACCCTTAGCTAGCAGTCACCAACCCCTTCCAGTCCTTAAGTAGATTGGTTGTTCCCTAACCTATTGCTCTTCTCATGGTAGTTGCAATCTTATTTCTGGAGGTGGGTTTAACTCTCTCTCTGGCAATAGTACCCTTAGCTAGCAGTCACCAACACCTCCAGTCCTTAAGTAGATTGGTTGTTCCCTAAACTATTGCATTTCTCTAGGTAGTTGCAATCAAAATTCTGGATGTGGGTTTAACTCTCACTCTCTGGTAATAGTTCCCTTAGCTAGCAGTCACCAACCCCCTCCAGTCCTTAAGTAGATTGGTTGTTCCCTAACCTATTGCTCTTCTTATGGTAGTTGCAATCTTATTTCGAGAGGTGGGTTTAACTCTCTCTTTGGCAAAAGCACCCTTAGGCTAGCGGTCACCAACACCTCCAGTCCTTAAGTAGATTGGTTGTTCCCTAACCTATTGCTCGTCTCATGGTAGTTGCAATCTTATTTCTGGAGGTGGGTTTAACTCTCTCTTTGGCAAAAGTACCCTTAGGCTAGCGGTCACCAACACCTCCAGTCCTCAAGTAGATTGGCTGTTCCGTTACCTATTGCTCTTCTCATGGTAGTTGCAATCTTATTTCTAGAGGTGGGTTTAACTCTCTCTTTGGCAAAAGTACCCTTAGGCTAGCGGTCACCAACACCTCCAGTCCTCAAGTAGATTGGCTGTTCCGTTACCTATTGCTCTTCTCATGGTAGTTGCAATCTTATTTCTGGAGGTGGGTTTAACTCTCTCTTTGGCAAAAGTACCCTTAGGCTAGCGGTCACCAACACCTCTAGTCCTCAAGTGGATTGGCTGTTCCCTTACCTATTGCTCTTCTCATGGTAGTTGCAATCTTATTTCTAGAGGTGGGTTTAACTCTCTCTTTGGCAAAAGTACCCTTAGGCTAGCGGTCACTAACACCTCCAGTCCTAAAGTAGATTGGCTGTTCCGTTACCTATTGCTCTTCTCTTGTTAGTTGCAAACTTATTTCTGGAGGTGGGTTTAACTCTCTCTCTGGCAATAGTACCCTTAGCTAGCAGTCACCAACACCTCCAGTCCTTAAGTAGATTGATTGTTCCCTAAACTATTGCATTTCTCTAGGTAGTTGCAATCTTATTTCTGGAGGTGGGTTTAACTCTCTCTTTGGCAAAAGTACCCTTAGGCTAGCGGTCACCAACACCTCTAGTCCTCAAGTGGATTGGCTGTTCCCTTACCTATTGCTCTTCTCATGGTAGTTGCAATCTTATTTCTAGAGGTGGGTTTAACTCTCTCTTTGGCAAAAGTACCCTTAGGCTAGCGGTCACTAACACCTCCAGTCCTAAAGTAGATTGGCTGTTCCGTTACCTATTGCTCTTCTCTTGTTAGTTGCAAACTTATTTCTGGAGGTGGGTTTAACTCTCTCTCTAGCAATAGTACCCTTAGCTAGCAGTCACCAACACTTCTAGTCTTCAAGTAGATTGGTTGTTCCATTACCTATTCCTCTTCTCTTGGTGGTTGCAATCTTATTTCTGGAGGTGGGTTTAACTCTCTCTCTGGCAATAATACAATTAGCTAGCAGTCACCAACACCTCCAGTCCTCAAGTAGATTGGTTGTTCCCTTACCTATTGCTCTTCCCTTGGTAGTTGCAATCTTATTTCTGGAGGTGGGTTTAACTCTCTCTCTCTGGCAATAGTACCCTTAGCTAGCAGTCACCAACACCTCCAGTCCTAAAGTAGATTGGTTGTTCCCTAACCTATTGCTCTTCTCATGGTAGTTGCAATCTTATTTCTGGAGGTGGGTTTAACTCTCTCTCTGGCAATAGTACCCTTAGCTAGCAGTCACCAACACCTCCAGTCCTTAAGTAGATTGGTTGTTCCCTAAACTATTGCATTTCTCTAGGTAGTTGCAATCAAAATTCTGGATGTGGGTTTAACTCTCTCTCTCTGGTAATAGTACCCTTAGCTAGCAGTCACCAACCCATTCCAGTCCTTAAGTAGATTGGTTGTTCCCTAACCTATTGCTCTTCTCATGGTAGTTGCAATCTTATTTCTGGAGGTGGGTTTAACTCTCTCTCTGGCAATAGTACCCTTAGTTAGCAGTCACCAACACCTCCAGTCCTTAAGTAGATTGGTTGTTCCCTAAACTATTGCATTTCTCTAGGTAGTTGCAATCAAAATTCTGGATGTGGGTTTAACTCTCACTCTCTGGTAATAGTTCCCTTAGCTAGCAGTCACCAACCCCCTCCAGTCCTTAAGTAGATTGGTTATTCCCTAACCTATTGCTCTTCTTATGGTAGTTGCAATCTTATTTCGAGAGGTGGGTTTAACTCTCTCTTTGGCAAAAGCACCCTTAGGCTAGCGGTCACCAACACCTCCAGTCCTTAAGTAGATTGGTTGTTCCCTAACCTATTGCTCTTCTCATGGTAGTTGCAATCTTATTTCTGGAGGTGGGTTTAACTCTCTCTTTGGCAAAAGTACCCTTAGGCTAGCGGTCACCAACACCTCCAGTCCTCAAGTAGATTGGCTGTTCCGTTACCTATTGCTCTTCTCATGGTAGTTGCAATCTTATTTCTAGAGGTGGGTTTAACTCTCTCTTTGGCAAAAGTACCCTTAGGCTAGCGGTCACCAACACCTCCAGTCCTCAAGTAGATTGGCTGTTCCGTTACCTATTGCTCTTCTCATGGTAGTTGCAATCTTATTTCTGGAGGTGGGTTTAACTCTCTCTTTGGCAAAAGTACCCTTAGGCTAGCGGTCACCAACACCTCTAGTCCTCAAGTGGATTGGCTGTTCCCTTACCTATTGCTCTTCTCATGGTAGTTGCAATCTTATTTCTAGAGGTGGGTTTAACTCTCTCTTTGGCAAAAGTACCCTTAGGCTAGCGGTCACTAACACCTCCAGTCCTAAAGTAGATTGGCTGTTCCGTTACCTATTGCTCTTCTCTTGTTAGTTGCAAACTTATTTCTGGAGGTGGGTTTAACTCTCTCTCTGGCAATAGTACCCTTAGCTAGCAGTCACCAACACCTCCAGTCCTTAAGTAGATTGATTGTTCCCTAAACTATTGCATTTCTCTAGGTAGTTGCAATCTTATTTCTGGAGGTGGGTTTAACTCTCTCTTTGGCAAAAGTACCCTTAGGCTAGCGGTCACCAACACCTCTAGTCCTCAAGTGGATTGGCTGTTCCCTTACCTATTGCTCTTCTCATGGTAGTTGCAATCTTATTTCTAGAGGTGGGTTTAACTCTCTCTTTGGCAAAAGTACCCTTAGGCTAGCGGTCACTAACACCTCCAGTCCTAAAGTAGATTGGCTGTTCCGTTACCTATTGCTCTTCTCTTGTTAGTTGCAAACTTATTTCTGGAGGTGGGTTTAACTCTCTCTCTAGCAATAGTACCCTTAGCTAGCAGTCACCAACACTTCTAGTCTTCAAGTAGATTGGTTGTTCCATTACCTATTCCTCTTCTCTTGGTGGTTGCAATCTTATTTCTGGAGGTGGGTTTAACTCTCTCTCTGGCAATAATACAATTAGCTAGCAGTCACCAACACCTCCAGTCCTCAAGTAGATTGGTTGTTCCCTTACCTATTGCTCTTCCCTTGGTAGTTGCAATCTTATTTCTGGAGGTGGGTTTAACTCTCTCTCTCTGGCAATAGTACCCTTAGCTAGCAGTCACCAACACCTCCAGTCCTAAAGTAGATTGGTTGTTCCCTAACCTATTGCTCTTCTCATGGTAGTTGCAATCTTATTTCTGGAGGTGGGTTTAACTCTCTCTCTGGCAATAGTACCCTTAGCTAGCAGTCACCAACACCTCCAGTCCTTAAGTAGATTGGTTGTTCCCTAAACTATTGCATTTCTCTAGGTAGTTGCAATCAAAATTCTGGATGTGGGTTTAACTCTCTCTCTCTGGTAATAGTACCCTTAGCTAGCAGTCACCAACCCCTTCCAGTCCTTAAGTAGATTGGTTGTTCCCTAACCTATTGCTCTTCTCATGGTAGTTGCAATCTTATTTCTGGAGGTGGGTTTAACTCTCTCTCTGGCAATAGTACCCTTAGCTAGCAGTCACCAACACCTCCAGTCCTTAAGTAGATTGGTTGTTCCCTAAACTATTGCATTTCTCTAGGTAGTTGCAATCAAAATTCTGGATGTGGGTTTAACTCTCACTCTCTGGTAATAGTTCCCTTAGCTAGCAGTCACCAACACCTCCAGTCCTCAAGTAGATTGGTTGTTCCCTAACCTATTGCTCTTCTTATGGTAGTTGCAATCTTATTTCGAGAGGTGGGTTTAACTCTCTCTTTGGCAAAAGCACCCTTAGGCTAGCGGTCACCAACACCTCCAGTCCTTAAGTAGATTGGTTGTTCCCTAACCTATTGCTCTTCTCATGGTAGTTGCAATCTTATTTCTGGAGGTGGGTTTAACTCTCTCTTTGGCAAAAGTACCCTTAGGCTAGCGGTCACCAACACCTCTAGTCCTCAAGTAGATTGGCTGTTCCCTTACCTATTGCTCTTCTCATGGTAGTTGCAATCTTATTTCTAGAGGTGGGTTTAACTCTCTCTTTGGCAAAAGTACCCTTAGGCTAGCGGTCACTAACACCGCCAGTCCTAAAGTAGATTGGCTGTTCCGTTACCTATTGCTCTTCTCTTGTTAGTTGCAAACTTATTTCTGGAGGTGCGTTTAACTCTCTCTCTGGCAAAAGTAATTTTAGCTAGCGGTCACCGACACCTCCAATCCTCAAGTAGATTGGTCGTTCCCTTACCAATGCTCTTCTCTTGGTAGTTGCAAACGTATTTTTAGAGGTGGGTTTAACTCTCTCTCTGGCAATAGTACCCTTAACTAGCGGTCACCAACACCTCCAGTCCTCAAGTAGATTGGTTGTTCCCTTAAATATTGCTCTACTCTTGGTAGTTGCAAACTTATTTCTAGAGGTTGGTTTAACTCTCTCTCTCCGGCAACAGTACCCATAGCCTGCGGTCACCAACACCTCCAGTCCTCAAGTAGATTGGTCGTTCCCTCACCTACTGCTCTTCTCTTGATAGTTGCAATCTTATTTCTGAAGGTGGGTATAACTCTCTCTATTTGGCAATATTACACTTAGCTAGCGGTCACCAACACCTCCAGTCCTCAATTAGATTGGTTGTTCCCTTAAATATTGCTCTACTCTTGGTAGTTGCAAACTTATTTTTAGAGGAGGGTTTAACTCTCTCTCTCCGGCAATAGTACCCATAGCTGGCGGTCACCAACACCTCCAGTCCTCAAGTAGAATGGCTGTTCCCTTACCTATTGCTCTTCTCTTGTTAGTTGAAATCTTATTTCTGGAGGTGGGTATAACTCTCTCTATTTGGCAATATTACACTTAGCTAGCGGTCAATAACACCTCCAGTCCTCAAGTAGATTGGTTGTTCCCTTACCTATTGCTCTTCTCTTGGTAGTTGCAATCTTATTTCTGGAGGTGGGTTTAACTATCTCTCTGGCAATACTACCCTTAGCTAGCAGTCACCAACACCTCCAGTCCTCAAGTAGATTGGTTGTTCCCTCACCTACTGCTCTTCTCTTGATAGTTGCAATCTTATTTCTGGAGGTGGGTTTAACTCTCTCTTTGGCAATAGTACCCTTAGCTAGCGGTCACTAACACCTCCAGTCCTAAAGTAGATTGGCTGTTCCCTTACCTATTGCTCTTCTCTTGTTAGTTGCAAACATTTCTGGAGGTGGGTTTAACTCTCTCTCTGGGAAAGTAATTTTAGCTAGCAGTCACCGACACCTCCAATCCTCAATTAGATTGGTTGTTCCCTTAAATATTGCTCTACTCTTGGTAGTTGCAAACTTATTTTTAGAGGAGGGTTTAACTCTCTCTCTCCGGCAATAGTACCCATAGCTGGCGGTCACCAACACCTCCAGTCCTCAAGTAGAATGGTCGTTCCCTCACCTACTGCTCTTCTCTTGATAGTTGCAATCTTATTTCTGGAGGTGGGTATAACTCTCTCTTTTTGGCAATATTACACTTAGCTAGCGGTCACCAACACCTCCAAACCTCAAGTAGATTGGTTGTTCCCTTACCTATTGCTCTTCTCTTGGTGGTTGCAATCTTATTTCTGGAGGTGGGTTTAACTCTCTCTCTGGCAATAGTACCCTTCGCTAGCAGTCACCAACACCTCCAGTCCTCAAGTAGATTGGTTGTTCCCTTAACTATTGCTCTTCTCTTGATAGTTGCAATCTTATTTCTGGAGGTGGTTTTAACTCTCTCTCTGGGAAAGTAATTTTAGCTAGCAGTCACCGACACCTCCAATCCTCAATTAGATTGGTTGTTCCCTTAAATATTGCTCTACTCTTGGTAGTTGCAAACTTATTTTTAGAGGAGGGTTTAACTCTCTCTCTCCGGCAATAGTACCCATAGCTGGGGGTCACCAACACCTCCAGTCCTCAAGTAGAATGGTCGTTCCCTCACCTACTGCTCTTCTCTTGATAGTTGCAATCTTATTTCTGGAGGTGGGTATAACTCTCTCTTGTTGGCAATATTACACTTAGCTAGCGGTCACCAACACCTCCAAACCTCAAGTAGATTGGTTGTTCCCTTACCTATTGCTCTTCTCTTGGTGGTTGCAATCTTATTTCTGGAGGTGGGTTTAACTCTCTCTCTGGCAATAGTACCCTTCGCTAGCGGTCACCAACACCTCCAAACCTCAAGTAGATTGGTTGTTCCCTTACCTACTGCTCTTCTCTTGGTGGTTGCAATCTTATTTCTGGAGGTGGGTTTAATTCTCTCTCTGGCAATAGTACCCTTCGCTAGCAGTCACCAACACCTCCAGTCCTCAAGTAGATTGGTCGCTCCCTCACCTACTGCTCTTCTCTTGATAGTTGCAATCTTATTTCTGGAGGTGGGTATAACTCTCTCTTTTTGGCAATATTACACTTAGCTAGCGGTCACCAACACCTCCAGTCCTCAAGTAGATTGGTTGTTCCCTTACCTATTGCTCTTCTCTTGTTAGTTGCAATCTTATTTCTGGAGGTGGGTTTAACTCTCTCTCTGGCAATAATACCCTTAGCTAGTGGTCGCCAACACCTCCAGTCCTCAAGTAGATTGGTTGTTCCCTTACCTATTGCTCTTCCCTTGGTAGTTGCAATCTTATTTCTGGAGGTGGGTATAACTCTCTCTCTGGCAATAGTACCCTTAGCTAGCGGTCACCAACACCTCCAGTCCTCAAGTAGATTGGTTGTTCCCTTACCTATTGATCATCCCTTGGTAGTTGCAATCTTATTTCTGGAGGTGGGTTTAACTCTCTCTCTGGCAATAGTACCCTTAGCTAGCGTTCTCCAACACCTCCAGTCCTCAAGTAGATTGGTTGTTCCCTTACCTACTGCTCTTCCCTTGGTAGTTGCAATCTTATTTCTTGAGGTGGGTATAACTCTCTCTATTTGGCAATATTACACTTAGCTAGCGGTCACCAACACCTCCAGTCCTCAAGTAGATTGGTTGTTCCCTTACCTATTGCTCTTCTCTTGGTGGTTGCAATCTTATTTCTGGAGGTGGGTTTACGTCTCTCTCTGGCAATAGCACCCTTAGCTAGCGGTCACCAACACCTCCAGTCCACAAGTAGATTGGTTGTTCCCTTACCTATTGCTCTTCCCTTGGTAGTTGCAATCTTATTTCTGGAGGTGGGTTTAACTCTCTCTCTGGCAATAGTACCCTTAGCTAGCGATCACCAACACCTCCAGTCCTCAAGTAGATTGGTTGTTCCCTTACCTATTGCTCTTTTCTTGGTAGTTGCAATCTTATCCCCTAAGGTGGGTTTAACTCTCTCTCTGGCAATAGTACCCTTAGCTAGCAGTCGCCAACACCTCCAGTCCTCAAGTAGAATGGTTGTTCCCTTACCTATTGCTCTTTTCTTGGTAGTTGCAATCTTATTTCTGGAGGTGGGTTTAACTCTCTCTCTCTGGCAATAGTACGCTTAGCTAGCAGTCACCAACACTTCTAGTCTTCAAGTAGATTGGTTGTTCCCTTACCTATTGCTCTTCCCTTGGTAGTTGCAATCTTATTTCTGGAGGTGGGTTTAACTCTCTCTCTGGCAATAGTACGCTTAGCTAGCAGTCACCAACACCTCCAGTCCTTAAGTAGATTGGTTGTTCCCTAACCTATTGCATTTCTCTAGGTAGTTGCAATCAAAATTCTGGATGTGGGTTTAACTCTCTCTCTCTGGTAATAGTACCCTTAGCTAGATGTCACCAACCCCCTCCAGTCCTTAAGTAGATTGGTTGTTCCCTAACCTATTGCTCTTCTTATGATAGTTGCAATCTTATTTCTAGAGGTGGGTTTAACTCTCTCTTTGGCAAAAGTACCCTTAGGCTAGCGGTCACTAACACCTCCAGTCCTAAAGTAGATTGGTTGTTCCCTAACCTATTGCTCTTCTCATGGTAGTTGCAATCTTATTTCTAGAGGTGGGTATAACTCTCTCTTTGGCAAAAGTACCCTTAGGCTACCGGTCACTAACACCTCCAGTCCTAAAGTAGATTGGCTGTTCCCTCACCTACTGCTCTTCTCTTGATAGTTGCAATCTTATTTCTGAAGGTGGGTATAACTCTCTCTATTTGGCAATATTACACTTAGCTAGCGGTCACCAACACCTCCAGTCCTCAATTAGATTGGTTGTTCCCTTAAATATTGCTCTACTCTTGGTAGTTGCAAACTTATTTTTAGAGGAGGGTTTAACTCTCTCTCTCCGGCAATAGTACCCATAGCTGGCGGTCACCAACACCTCCAGTCCTCAAGTAGAATGGCTGATCATTTACCTATTGCTCTTCTCTTGTTAGTTGAAATCTTATTTCTGGAGGTGGGTATAACTCTCTCTATTTGGCAATATTACACTTATCTAGCGGTCAATAACACCTCCAGTCCTCAAGTAGATTGGTTGTTCCCTTACCTATTGCTCTTCTCTTGGTAGTTGCAATCTTATTTCTGGAGGTGGGTTTAACTATCTCTCTGGCAATACTACCCTTAGCTAGCAGTCACCAACACCTCCAGTCCTCAAGTAGATTGGTTGTTCCCTCACCTACTGCTCTTCTCTTGATAGTTGCAATCTTATTTTTAGAGGAGGGTTTAACTCTCTCTCTCCGGCAATAGTACCCATAGCTGGCGGTCACCAACACCTCCAGTCCTCAAGTAGATTGGCTGTTCCCTTACCTATTGCTCTTCTCTTGTTAGTTGCAAACATTTCTGGAGGAGGGTTTAACTCTCTCTCTGGGAAAGTAATTTTAGCTAGCAGTCACCGACACCTCCAATCCTCAATTAGATTGGTTGTTCCCTTAAATATTGCTCTACTCTTGGTAGTTGCAAACTTATTTTTAGAGGAGGGTTTAACTCTCTCTCTCCGGCAATAGTACCTATAGCTGGCGGTCACCAACACCTCCAGTCCTCAAGTAGAATGGTCGTTCCCTCACCTACTGCTCTTCTCTTGATAGTTGCAATCTTATTTCTGGAGGTGGGTATAACTCTCTCTTTTTGGCAATATTACACTTAGCTAGCGGTTACCAACACCTCCAAACCTCAAGTAGATTGGTTGTTCCCTTACCTAATGCTCTTCTCTTGGTGGTTGCAATCTTATTTCTGGAGGTGGGTTTAACTCTCTCTCTGGCAATAGTACCCTTCGCTAGCAGTCACCAACACCTCCAGTCCTCAAGTAGATTGGTTGTTCCCTTACCTATTGCTCTTCTCTTGATAGTTGCAATCTTATTTCTGGAGGTGGTTTTAACTCTCTCTCTGGGAAAGTAATTTTAGCTAGCAGTCACCGACACCTCCAATCCTCAATTAGATTGGTTGTTCCCTTAAATATTGCTCTACTCTTGGTAGTTGCAAACTTATTTTTAGAGGAGGGTTTAACTCTCTCTCTCCGGCAATAGTACCCATAGCTGGCGGTCACCAACACCTCCAGTCCTCAAGTAGAATGGCTGATCATTTACCTATTGCTCTTCTCTTGTTAGTTGAAATCTTATTTCTGGAGGTGGGTATAACTCTCTCTATTTGGCAATATTACACTTATCTAGCGGTCAATAACACCTCCAGTCCTCAAGTAGATTGGTTGTTCCCTTACCTATTGCTCTTCTCTTGGTAGTTGCAATCTTATTTCTGGAGGTGGGTTTAACTATCTCTCTGGCAATACTACCCTTAGCTAGCAGTCACCAACACCTCCAGTCCTCAAGTAGATTGGTTGTTCCCTCACCTACTGCTCTTCTCTTGATAGTTGCAATCTTATTTTTAGAGGAGGGTTTAACTCTCTCTCTCCGGCAATAGTACCCATAGCTGGCGGTCACCAACACCTCCAGTCCTCAAGTAGATTGGCTGTTCCCTTACCTATTGCTCTTCTCTTGTTAGTTGCAAACATTTCTGGAGGAGGGTTTAACTCTCTCTCTGGGAAAGTAATTTTAGCTAGCAGTCACCGACACCTCCAATCCTCAATTAGATTGGTTGTTCCCTTAAATATTGCTCTACTCTTGGTAGTTGCAAACTTATTTTTAGAGGAGGGTTTAACTCTCTCTCTCCGGCAATAGTACCTATAGCTGGCGGTCACCAACACCTCCAGTCCTCAAGTAGAATGGTCGTTCCCTCACCTACTGCTCTTCTCTTGATAGTTGCAATCTTATTTCTGGAGGTGGGTATAACTCTCTCTTTTTGGCAATATTACACTTAGCTAGCGGTCACCAACACCTCCAAACCTCAAGTAGATTGGTTGTTCCCTTACCTAATGCTCTTCTCTTGGTGGTTGCAATCTTATTTCTGGAGGTGGGTTTAACTCTCTCTCTGGCAATAGTACCCTTCGCTAGCAGTCACCAACACCTCCAGTCCTCAAGTAGATTGGTTGTTCCCTTACCTATTGCTCTTCTCTTGATAGTTGCAATCTTATTTCTGGAGGTGGTTTTAACTCTCTCTCTGGGAAAGTAATTTTAGCTAGCAGTCACCGACACCTCCAATCCTCAATTAGATTGGTTGTTCCCTTAAATATTGCTCTACTCTTGGTAGTTGCAAACTTATTTTTAGAGGAGGGTTTAACTCTCTCTCTCCGGCAATAGTACCCATAGCTGGGGGTCACCAACACCTCCAGTCCTCAAGTAGAATGGTCGTTCCCTCACCTACTGCTCTTCTCTTGATAGTTGCAATCTTATTTCTGGAGGTGGGTATAACTCTCTCTTTTTGGCAATATTACACTTAGCTAGCGGTCACCAACACCTCCAAACCTCAAGTAGATTGGTTGTTCCCTTACCTATTGCTCTTCTCTTGGTGGTTGCAATCTTATTTCTGGAGGTGGGTTTAACTCTCTCTCTGGCAATAGTACCCTTCGCTAGCGGTCACCAACACCTCCAAACCTCAAGTAGATTGGTTGTTCCCTTACCTACTGCTCTTCTCTTGGTGGTTGCAATCTTATTTCTGGAGGTGGGTTTAACTCTCTCTCTGGCAATAGTACCCTTCGCTAGCAGTCACCAACACCTCCAGTCCTCAAGTAGATTGGTTGTTCCCTTACCTATTGCTCTTCTCTTGATAGTTGCAATCTTATTTCTGGAGGTGGTTTTAACTCTCTCTCTGGGAAAGTAATTTTAGCTAGCAGTCACCGACACCTCCAATCCTCAATTAGATTGGTTGTTCCCTTAAATATTGCTCTACTCTTGGTAGTTGCAAACTTATTTTTAGAGGAGGGTTTAACTCTCTCTCTCCGGCAATAGTACCCATAGCTGGGGGTCACCAACACCTCCAGTCCTCAAGTAGATTGGTCGTTCCCTCACCTACTGCTCTTCTCTTGATAGTTGCAATCTTATTTCTGGAGGTGGGTATAACTCTCTCTTTTTGGCAATATTACACTTAGCTAGCGGTCACCAACACCTCCAGTCCTCAAGTAGATTGGTTGTTCCCTTACCTATTGCTCTTCTCTTGGTAGTTGCAATCTTATTTCTGGAGGTGGGTTTAACTCTCTCTCTGGCAATAATACCCTTAGCTAGTGGTCGCCAACACCTCCAGTCCTCAAGTAGATTGGTTGTTCCCTTACCTATTGCTCTTCCCTTGGTAGTTGCAATCTTATTTCTGGAGGTGGGTATAACTCTCTCTCTGGCAATAGTACCCTTAGCTAGCGGTCACCAACACCTCCAGTCCTCAAGTAGATTGGTTGTTCCCTTACCTATTGATCATCCCTTGGTAGTTGCAATCTTATTTCTGGAGGTGGGTTTAACTCTCTCTCTGGCAATAGTACACTTAGCTAGCGTTCTCCAACACCTCCAGTCCTCAAGTAGATTGGTTGTTCCCTTACCTACTGCTCTTCCCTTGGTAGTTGCAATCTTATTTCTTGAGGTGGGTATAACTCTCTCTATTTGGCAATATTACACTTAGCTAGCGGTCACCAACACCTCCAGTCCTCAAGTAGATTGGTTGTTCCCTTACCTATTGCTCTTCTCTTGGTGGTTGCAATCTTATTTCTGGAGGTGGGTTTACCTCTCTCTCTGGCAATAGCACCCTTAGCTAGCGGTCACCAACACCTCCAGTCCACAAGTAGATTGGTTGTTCCCTTACCTATTGCTCTTCCCTTGGTAGTTGCAATCTTATTTCTGGAGGTGGGTTTAACTCTCTCTCTGGCAATAGTACCCTTAGCTAGCGGTCACCAACACCTCCAGTCCTCAAGTAGATTGGTTGTTCCCTTACCTATTGCTCTTTTCTTGGTAGTTGCAATCTTATCCCCTAAGGTGGGTTTAACTCTCTCTCTGGCAATAGTACCCTTAGCTAGCAGTCGCCAACACCTCCAGTCCTCAAGTAGAATGGTTGTTCCCTTACCTATTGCTCTTTTCTTGGTAGTTGCAATCTTATTTCTGGAGGTGGGTTTAACTCTCTCTCTCTGGCAATAGTACGCTTAGCTAGCAGTCACCAACACTTCTAGTCTTCAAGTAGATTGGTTGTTCCCTTACCTATTGCTCTTCCCTTGGTAGTTGCAATCTTATTTCTGGAGGTGGGTTTAACTCTCTCTCTGGCAATAGTACGCTTAGCTAGCAGTCACCAACACCTCCAGTCCTTAAGTAGATTGGTTGTTCCCTAACCTATTGCATTTCTCTAGGTAGTTGCAATCAAAATTCTGGATGTGGGTTTAACTCTCTCTCTCTGGTAATAGTACCCTTAGCTAGATGTCACCAACCCCCTCCAGTCCTTAAGTAGATTGGTTGTTCCCTAACCTATTGCTCTTCTTATGATAGTTGCAATCTTATTTCTAGAGGTGGGTTTAACTCTCTCTTTGGCAAAAGTACCTTTAGGCTAGCGGTCACTAACACCTCCAGTCCTAAAGTAGATTGGTTGTTCCCTAACCTATTGCTCTTCTCATGGTAGTTGCAATCTTATTTCTAGAGGTGGGTATAACTCTCTCTTTGGCAAAAGTACCCTTAGGCTACCGGTCACTAACACCTCCAGTCCTAAAGTAGATTGGCTGTTCCCTCACCTACTGCTCTTCTCTTGATAGTTGCAATCTTATTTCTGAAGGTGGGTATAACTCTCTCTATTTGGCAATATTACACTTAGCTAGCGGTCACCAACACCTCCAGTCCTCAATTAGATTGGTTGTTCCCTTAAATATTGCTCTACTCTTGGTAGTTGCAAACTTATTTTTAGAGGAGGGTTTAACTCTCTCTCTCCGGCAATAGTACCCATAGCTGGCGGTCACCAACACCTCCAGTCCTCAAGTAGAATGGCTGATCATTTACCTATTGCTCTTCTCTTGTTAGTTGAAATCTTATTTCTGGAGGTGGGTATAACTCTCTCTATTTGGCAATATTACACTTATCTAGCGGTCAATAACACCTCCAGTCCTCAAGTAGATTGGTTGTTCCCTTACCTATTGCTCTTCTCTTGGTAGTTGCAATCTTATTTCTGGAGGTGGGTTTAACTATCTCTCTGGCAATACTACCCTTAGCTAGCAGTCACCAACACCTCCAGTCCTCAAGTAGATTGGTTGTTCCCTCACCTACTGCTCTTCTCTTGATAGTTGCAATCTTATTTTTAGAGGAGGGTTTAACTCTCTCTCTCCGGCAATAGTACCCATAGCTGGCGGTCACCAACACCTCCAGTCCTCAAGTAGATTGGCTGTTCCCTTACCTATTGCTCTTCTCTTGTTAGTTGAAAACATTTCTGGAGGAGGGTTTAACTCTCTCTCTGGGAAAGTAATTTTAGCTAGCAGTCACCGACACCTCCAATCCTCAATTAGATTGGTTGTTCCCTTAAATATTGCTCTACTCTTGGTAGTTGCAAACTTATTTTTAGAGGAGGGTTTAACTCTCTCTCTCCGGCAATAGTACCTATAGCTGGCGGTCACCAACACCTCCAGTCCTCAAGTAGAATGATCGTTCCCTCACCTACTGCTCTTCTCTTGATAGTTGCAATCTTATTTCTGGAGGTGGGTATAACTCTCTCTTTTTGGCAATATTACACTTAGCTAGCGGTCACCAACACCTCCAAACCTCAAGTAGATTGGTTGTTCCCTTACCTAATGCTCTTCTCTTGGTGGTTGCAATCTTATTTCTGGAGGTGGGTTTAACTCTCTCTCTGGCAATAGTACCCTTCGCTAGCAGTCACCAACACCTCCAGTCCTCAAGTAGATTGGTTGTTCCCTTACCTATTGCTCTTCTCTTGATAGTTGCAATCTTATTTCTGGAGGTGGTTTTAACTCTCTCTCTGGGAAAGTAATTTTAGCTAGCAGTCACCGACACCTCCAATCCTCAATTAGATTGGTTGTTCCCTTAAATATTGCTCTACTCTTGGTAGTTGCAAACTTATTTTTAGAGGAGGGTTTAACTCTCTCTCTCCGGCAATAGTACCCATAGCTGGCGGTCACCAACACCTCCAGTCCTCAAGTAGAATGGCTGATCATTTACCTATTGCTCTTCTCTTGTTAGTTGAAATCTTATTTCTGGAGGTGGGTATAACTCTCTCTATTTGGCAATATTACACTTATCTAGCGGTCAATAACACCTCCAGTCCTCAAGTAGATTGGTTGTTCCCTTACCTATTGCTCTTCTCTTGGTAGTTGCAATCTTATTTCTGGAGGTGGGTTTAACTATCTCTCTGGCAATACTACCCTTAGCTAGCAGTCACCAACACCTCCAGTCCTCAAGTAGATTGGTTGTTCCCTCACCTACTGCTCTTCTCTTGATAGTTGCAATCTTATTTTTAGAGGAGGGTTTAACTCTCTCTCTCCGGCAATAGTACCCATAGCTGGCGGTCACCAACACCTCCAGTCCTCAAGTAGATTGGCTGTTCCCTTACCTATTGCTCTTCTCTTGTTAGTTGCAAACATTTCTGGAGGAGGGTTTAACTCTCTCTCTGGGAAAGTAATTTTAGCTAGCAGTCACCGACACCTCCAATCCTCAATTAGATTGGTTGTTCCCTTAAATATTGCTCTACTCTTGGTAGTTGCAAACTTATTTTTAGAGGAGGGTTTAACTCTCTCTCTCCGGCAATAGTACCCATAGCTGGGGGTCACCAACACCTCCAGTCCTCAAGTAGAATGGTCGTTCCCTCACCTACTGCTCTTCTCTTGTTAGTTGCAAACATTTCTGGAGGTGGGTATAACTCTCTCTTTTTGGCAATATTACACTTAGCTAGCAGTCACCAACACCTCCAGTCCTCAAGTAGATTGGTTGTTCCCTTACCTATTGCTCTTCTCTTGATAGTTGCAATCTTATTTCTGGAGGTGGTTTTAACTCTCTCTCTGGGAAAGTAATTTTAGCTAGCAGTCACCGACACCTCCAATCCTCAATTAGATTGGTTGTTCCCTTAAATATTGCTCTACTCTTGGTAGTTGCAAACTTATTTTTAGAGGAGGGTTTAACTCTCTCTCTCCGGCAATAGTACCCATAGCTGGGGGTCACCAACACCTCCAGTCCTCAAGTAGAATGGTCGTTCCCTCACCTACTGCTCTTCTCTTGATAGTTGCAATCTTATTTCTGGAGGTGGGTATAACTCTCTCTTTTTGGCAATATTACACTTAGCTAGCGGTCACCAACACCTCCAAACCTCAAGTAGATTGGTTGTTCCCTTACCTATTGCTCTTCTCTTGGTGGTTGCAATCTTATTTCTGGAGGTGGGTTTAACTCTCTCTCTGGCAATAGTACCCTTCGCTAGCGGTCACCAACACCTCCAAACCTCAAGTAGATTGGTTGTTCCCTTACCTACTGCTCTTCTCTTGGTGGTTGCAATCTTATTTCTGGAGGTGGGTTTAATTCTCTCTCTGGCAATAGTACCCTTCGCTAGCAGTCACCAACACCTCCAGTCCTCAAGTAGATTGGTCGTTCCCTCACCTACTGCTCTTCTCTTGATAGTTGCAATCTTATTTCTGGAGGTGGGTATAACTCTCTCTTTTTGGCAATATTACACTTAGCTAGCGGTCACCAACACCTCCAGTCCTCAAGTAGATTGGTTGTTCCCTTACCTATTGCTCTTCTCTTGGTAGTTGCAATCTTATTTCTGGAGGTGGGTTTAACTCTCTCTCTGGCAATAATACCCTTAGCTAGTGGTCGCCAACACCTCCAGTCCTCAAGTAGATTGGTTGTTCCCTTACCTATTGCTCTTCCCTTGGTAGTTGCAATCTTATTTCTGGAGGTGGGTATAACTCTCTCTCTGGCAATAGTACCCTTAGCTAGCGGTCACCAACACCTCCAGTCCTCAAGTAGATTGGTTGTTCCCTTACCTATTGATCATCCCTTGGTAGTTGCAATCTTATTTCTGGAGGTGGGTTTAACTCTCTCTCTGGCAATAGTACCCTTAGCTAGCGTTCTCCAACACCTCCAGTCCTCAAGTAGATTGGTTGTTCCCTTACCTACTGCTCTTCCCTTGGTAGTTGCAATCTTATTTCTTGAGGTGGGTATAACTCTCTCTATTTGGCAATATTACACTTAGCTAGCGGTCACCAACACCTCCAGTCCTCAAGTAGATTGGTTGTTCCCTTACCTATTGCTCTTCTCTTGGTGGTTGCAATCTTATTTCTGGAGGTGGGTTTACCTCTCTCTCTGGCAATAGTACCCTTAGCTAGCGGTCACCAACACCTCCAGTCCACAAGTAGATTGGTTGTTCCCTTACCTATTGCTCTTCCCTTGGTAGTTGCAATCTTATTTCTGGAGGTGGGTTTAACTCTCTCTCTGGCAATAGTACCCTTAGCTAGCGGTCACCAACACCTCCAGTCCTCAAGTAGATTGGTTGTTCCCTTACCTATTGCTCTTTTCTTGGTAGTTGCAATCTTATCCCCTAAGGTGGGTTTAACTCTCTCTCTGGCAATAGTACCCTTAGCTAGCAGTCGCCAACACCTCCAGTCCTCAAGTAGAATGGTTGTTCCCTTACCTATTGCTCTTTTCTTGGTAGTTGCAATCTTATTTCTGGAGGTGGGTTTAACTCTCTCTCTCTGGCAATAGTACGCTTAGCTAGCAGTCACCAACACTTCTAGTCTTCAAGTAGATTGGTTGTTCCCTTACCTATTGCTCTTCCCTTGGTAGTTGCAATCTTATTTCTGGAGGTGGGTTTAACTCTCTCTCTCTGGCAATAGTACGCTTAGCTAGCAGTCACCAACACCTCCAGTCCTTAAGTAGATTGGTTGTTCCCTAACCTATTGCATTTCTCTAGGTAGTTGCAATCAAAATTCTGGATGTGGGTTTAACTCTCTCTCTCTGGTAATAGTACCCTTAGCTAGATGTCACCAACCCCCTCCAGTCCTTAAGTAGATTGGTTGTTCCCTAACCTATTGCTCTTCTTATGATAGTTGCAATCTTATTTCTAGAGGTGGGTTTAACTCTCTCTTTGGCAAAAGTACCCTTAGGCTAGCGGTCACTAACACCTCCAGTCCTAAAGTAGATTGGTTGTTCCCTAACCTATTGCTCTTCTCATGGTAGTTGCAATCTTATTTCTAGAGGTGGGTATAACTCTCTCTTTGGCAAAAGTACCCTTAGGCTAGCGGTCACTAACACCTCCAGTCCTAAAGTAGATTGGCTGTTCCCTTACCTATTGCTCTTCTCTTGTTTGTTGCAAACTTATTTCTGGAGGTGGGTTTGACTCTCTCTCTGGCAAAAGTAATTTTAGCTAGCGGTCAACGACACCTCCAATCCTCAAGTAGATTGGTCGTTCCCTTACCAATGCTCTTCTCTTGGTAGTTGCAAACTTATTTTTAGAGGTGGGTTTAACTCTCTCTCTCTGGCAATAGTACACTTAGCTAGCAGTCGCCAACACCTCCAGTCCTCAAGTAGATTGGTTGTTCCCTTACCTATTGCTCTTCCCTTGGTAGTTGCAATCTTATTTCTGGAGGTGGGTTTAACTCTCTCTCTGGCAATAGTACCCTTAGCTAGCGGTCACCAACACCTCCAGTCCACAAGTAGATTGGTTGTTCCCTTACCTATTGCTCTTCCCTTGGTAGTTGCAATCTTATTTCTGGAGGTGGGTTTAACTCTCTCTCTGGCAATAGTACCCTTAGCTAGCGGTCACCAACACCTCCAGTCCTCAAGTAGATTGGTTGTTCCCTTACCTATTGCTCTTCCCTTGGTAGTTGCAATCTTATTACTGGAGGTGGGTTTAACTCTCTCTCTGGCAATAGTACCCTTAGCTAGCATTCGCCAACACCTCAAGTCCTCAAGTAGATTGGTTGTTCCCTTACCTATTGCTCTTTTCTTGGTAGTTGCAATCTTATTTCTGGAAGTGGGTTTAACTCTCTCTCTGGCAATATTACCCTTAGCTAGCAGTCACCAACACTTCTAGTCTTCAAGTAGATTGGTTGTTCCGTTACCTATTCCTCTTCTCTTGGTGGTTGCAATCTTATTTCTGGAGGTGGGTTTAACTCTCTCTCTGGCAATAATACCCTTAGCTAGCAGTCACCAACACCTCCAGTCCTCAAGTAGATTGGTTGTTCAATTACCTATTGCTCTTCCCTTGGTTAGTGCAATCTTATTTCTGGAGGTGGGTTTACCTCTCTCTATTTGGCAATAGTACCCTTAACTAGCGGTCACTAACACCTCCAGTCCTAAAGTAGATTGGCTGTTCCATTGCCTATTGCTCTTCTCTTGGGGGTTGCAATCTTATTTCTGGATGTGGGTTTAACTCTCTCTCTCTGGTAATAGTACCCTTAGCTAGCAGTCACCAACCCCCTCCAGTCCTTAAGTAGATTGGTTGTTCCCTAACCCATTGCTCTTCTTATGGTAGTTGCAATCTTATTTCTAGAGGTGGGTTTAACTCTCTCTTTGGCAAAAGTACCCTTAGGCTAGCGGTCACTAACACCTCCAGTCCTAAAGTAGATTGGCTGTTCCCTTACCTATTGCTCTTCTCTTGTTAGTTACAAACTTATTTCTGGAGGTGGGTTTAACTCTCTCTCTGGCAAAAGTAATTTTAGCTAGCGGTCACCGACACCTCCAATCCTCAAGTAGATTGGTCGTTCCCTTACCAATGCTCTTCTCTTGGTAGTTGCAAATTTATTTTAGAGGTGGGTTTAACTCTCTCTCTGGCAATAGTACCCTTAGCTAGCGGTCACCAACACCTCCAGTCCTCAAGTAGATTGGTCGTTCCCTCACCTACTGCTCTTCTCTTGGTAGTTGCAAACGTATTTCTAAAGGTGGGTTTAACTCTCTCTCTCCGGCAACAGTACCCATAGCTGGCGGTCACCAACACCTTCAGTCCTCAAGTAGATTGGTCGTTCCCTCACCTACTGCTCTTCTCTTGATAGTTGCAATCTTATTTCTGAAGGTGGGTATAACTCTCTCTATTTGGCAATATTACACTTATCTAGCGGTCACCAACACCTCCAGTCCTCAAGTAGATTGGTTGTTCCCTCACCTATTGCTCTTCTCTTGGTAGTTGCAATCTTATTTCTGGAGGTGGGTTTAACTCTCTCTCTGGCAATACTACCCTTAGCTAGCAGTCACCAACACCTCCAGTCCTAAAGTAGATTGGTTGTTCCCTCACCTACTGCTCTTCTCTTGGTGGTTGCAATCTTATTTCTGGAGGTGGGTTTAACTCTCTCTCTGGGAAAGTAATTGTAGCTAGCAGTCACCGACACCTCCAATCCTCAATTAGATTGGTTGTTCCCTTAAATATTGCTCTACTCTTGGTAGTTGCAAACTTATTTTTAGAGGAGGGTTTAACTCTCTCTCTCCGGCAATAGTACCTATAGCTGGCGGTCACCAACACCTCCAGTCCTCAAGTAGAATGATCGTTCCCTCACCTACTGCTCTTCTCTTGATAGTTGCAATCTTATTTCTGGAGGTGGGTATAACTCTCTCTTTTTGGCAATATTACACTTAGCTAGCGGTCACCAACACCTCCAAACCTCAAGTAGATTGGTTGTTCCCTTACCTAATGCTCTTCTCTTGGTGGTTGCAATCTTATTTCTGGAGGTGGGTTTAACTCTCTCTCTGGCAATAGTACCCTTCGCTAGCAGTCACCAACACCTCCAGTCCTCAAGTAGATTGGTTGTTCCCTTACCTATTGCTCTTCTCTTGATAGTTGCAATCTTATTTCTGGAGGTGGTTTTAACTCTCTCTCTGGGAAAGTAATTTTAGCTAGCAGTCACCGACACCTCCAATCCTCAATTAGATTGGTTGTTCCCTTAAATATTGCTCTACTCTTGGTAGTTGCAAACTTATTTTTAGAGGAGGGTTTAACTCTCTCTCTCCGGCAATAGTACCCATAGCTGGCGGTCACCAACACCTCCAGTCCTCAAGTAGAATGGCTGATCATTTACCTATTGCTCTTCTCTTGTTAGTTGAAATCTTATTTCTGGAGGTGGGTATAACTCTCTCTATTTGGCAATATTACACTTATCTAGCGGTCAATAACACCTCCAGTCCTCAAGTAGATTGGTTGTTCCCTTACCTATTGCTCTTCTCTTGGTAGTTGCAATCTTATTTCTGGAGGTGGGTTTAACTATCTCTCTGGCAATACTACCCTTAGCTAGCAGTCACCAACACCTCCAGTCCTCAAGTAGATTGGTTGTTCCCTCACCTACTGCTCTTCTCTTGATAGTTGCAATCTTATTTTTAGAGGAGGGTTTAACTCTCTCTCTCCGGCAATAGTACCCATAGCTGGCGGTCACCAACACCTCCAGTCCTCAAGTAGATTGGCTGTTCCCTTACCTATTGCTCTTCTCTTGTTAGTTGCAAACATTTCTGGAGGAGGGTTTAACTCTCTCTCTGGGAAAGTAATTTTAGCTAGCAGTCACCGACACCTCCAATCCTCAATTAGATTGGTTGTTCCCTTAAATATTGCTCTACTCTTGGTAGTTGCAAACTTATTTTTAGAGGAGGGTTTAACTCTCTCTCTCCGGCAATAGTACCCATAGCTGGGGGTCACCAACACCTCCAGTCCTCAAGTAGAATGGTCGTTCCCTCACCTACTGCTCTTCTCTTGTTAGTTGCAAACATTTCTGGAGGTGGGTATAACTCTCTCTTTTTGGCAATATTACACTTAGCTAGCAGTCACCAACACCTCCAGTCCTCAAGTAGATTGGTTGTTCCCTTACCTATTGCTCTTCTCTTGATAGTTGCAATCTTATTTCTGGAGGTGGTTTTAACTCTCTCTCTGGGAAAGTAATTTTAGCTAGCAGTCACCGACACCTCCAATCCTCAATTAGATTGGTTGTTCCCTTAAATATTGCTCTACTCTTGGTAGTTGCAAACTTATTTTTAGAGGAGGGTTTAACTCTCTCTCTCCGGCAATAGTACCCATAGCTGGGGGTCACCAACACCTCCAGTCCTCAAGTAGAATGGTCGTTCCCTCACCTACTGCTCTTCTCTTGATAGTTGCAATCTTATTTCTGGAGGTGGGTATAACTCTCTCTTTTTGGCAATATTACACTTAGCTAGCGGTCACCAACACCTCCAAACCTCAAGTAGATTGGTTGTTCCCTTACCTATTGCTCTTCTCTTGGTGGTTGCAATCTTATTTCTGGAGGTGGGTTTAACTCTCTCTCTGGCAATAGTACCCTTCGCTAGCGGTCACCAACACCTCCAAACCTCAAGTAGATTGGTTGTTCCCTTACCTACTGCTCTTCTCTTGGTGGTTGCAATCTTATTTCTGGAGGTGGGTTTAATTCTCTCTCTGGCAATAGTACCCTTCGCTAGCAGTCACCAACACCTCCAGTCCTCAAGTAGATTGGTCGTTCCCTCACCTACTGCTCTTCTCTTGATAGTTGCAATCTTATTTCTGGAGGTGGGTATAACTCTCTCTTTTTGGCAATATTACACTTAGCTAGCGGTCACCAACACCTCCAGTCCTCAAGTAGATTGGTTGTTCCCTTACCTATTGCTCTTCTCTTGGTAGTTGCAATCTTATTTCTGGAGGTGGGTTTAACTCTCTCTCTGGCAATAATACCCTTAGCTAGTGGTCGCCAACACCTCCAGTCCTCAAGTAGATTGGTTGTTCCCTTACCTATTGCTCTTCCCTTGGTAGTTGCAATCTTATTTCTGGAGGTGGGTATAACTCTCTCTCTGGCAATAGTACCCTTAGCTAGCGGTCACCAACACCTCCAGTCCTCAAGTAGATTGGTTGTTCCCTTACCTATTGATCATCCCTTGGTAGTTGCAATCTTATTTCTGGAGGTGGGTTTAACTCTCTCTCTGGCAATAGTACCCTTAGCTAGCGTTCTCCAACACCTCCAGTCCTCAAGTAGATTGGTTGTTCCCTTACCTACTGCTCTTCCCTTGGTAGTTGCAATCTTATTTCTTGAGGTGGGTATAACTCTCTCTATTTGGCAATATTACACTTAGCTAGCGGTCACCAACACCTCCAGTCCTCAAGTAGATTGGTTGTTCCCTTACCTATTGCTCTTCTCTTGGTGGTTGCAATCTTATTTCTGGAGGTGGGTTTACCTCTCTCTCTGGCAATAGTACCCTTAGCTAGCGGTCACCAACACCTCCAGTCCACAAGTAGATTGGTTGTTCCCTTACCTATTGCTCTTCCCTTGGTAGTTGCAATCTTATTTCTGGAGGTGGGTTTAACTCTCTCTCTGGCAATAGTACCCTTAGCTAGCGGTCACCAACACCTCCAGTCCTCAAGTAGATTGGTTGTTCCCTTACCTATTGCTCTTTTCTTGGTAGTTGCAATCTTATCCCCTAAGGTGGGTTTAACTCTCTCTCTGGCAATAGTACCCTTAGCTAGCAGTCGCCAACACCTCCAGTCCTCAAGTAGAATGGTTGTTCCCTTACCTATTGCTCTTTTCTTGGTAGTTGCAATCTTATTTCTGGAGGTGGGTTTAACTCTCTCTCTCTGGCAATAGTACGCTTAGCTAGCAGTCACCAACACTTCTAGTCTTCAAGTAGATTGGTTGTTCCCTTACCTATTGCTCTTCCCTTGGTAGTTGCAATCTTATTTCTGGAGGTGGGTTTAACTCTCTCTCTGGCAATAGTACGCTTAGCTAGCAGTCACCAACACCTCCAGTCCTTAAGTAGATTGGTTGTTCCCTAACCTATTGCATTTCTCTAGGTAGTTGCAATCAAAATTCTGGATGTGGGTTTAACTCTCTCTCTCTGGTAATAGTACCCTTAGCTAGATGTCACCAACCCCCTCCAGTCCTTAAGTAGATTGGTTGTTCCCTAACCTATTGCTCTTCTTATGATAGTTGCAATCTTATTTCTAGAGGTGGGTTTAACTCTCTCTTTGGCAAAAGTACCCTTAGGCTAGCGGTCACTAACACCTCCAGTCCTAAAGTAGATTGGTTGTTCCCTAACCTATTGCTCTTCTCATGGTAGTTGCAATCTTATTTCTAGAGGTGGGTATAACTCTCTCTTTGGCAAAAGTACCCTTAGGCTAGCGGTCACTAACACCTCCAGTCCTAAAGTAGATTGGCTGTTCCCTTACCTATTGCTCTTCTCTTGTTTGTTGCAAACTTATTTCTGGAGGTGGGTTTGACTCTCTCTCTGGCAAAAGTAATTTTAGCTAGCGGTCAACGACACCTCCAATCCTCAAGTAGATTGGTCGTTCCCTTACCAATGCTCTTCTCTTGGTAGTTGCAAACTTATTTTTAGAGGTGGGTTTAACTCTCTCTCTCTGGCAATAGTACACTTAGCTAGCAGTCGCCAACACCTCCAGTCCTCAAGTAGATTGGTTGTTCCCTTACCTATTGCTCTTCCCTTGGTAGTTGCAATCTTATTTCTGGAGGTGGGTTTAACTCTCTCTCTGGCAATAGTACCCTTAGCTAGCGGTCACCAACACCTCCAGTCCACAAGTAGATTGGTTGTTCCCTTACCTATTGCTCTTCCCTTGGTAGTTGCAATCTTATTTCTGGAGGTGGGTTTAACTCTCTCTCTGGCAATAGTACCCTTAGCTAGCGGTCACCAACACCTCCAGTCCTCAAGTAGATTGGTTGTTCCCTTACCTATTGCTCTTCCCTTGGTAGTTGCAATCTTATTACTGGAGGTGGGTTTAACTCTCTCTCTGGCAATAGTACCCTTAGCTAGCAGTCGCCAACACCTCAAGTCCTCAAGTAGATTGGTTGTTCCCTTACCTATTGCTCTTTTCTTGGTAGTTGCAATCTTATTTCTGGAAGTGGGTTTAACTCTCTCTCTGGCAATATTACCCTTAGCTAGCAGTCACCAACACTTCTAGTCTTCAAGTAGATTGGTTGTTCCGTTACCTATTCCTCTTCTCTTGGTGGTTGCAATCTTATTTCTGGAGGTGGGTTTAACTCTCTCTCTGGCAATAATACCCTTAGCTAGCAGTCACCAACACCTCCAGTCCTCAAGTAGATTGGTTGTTCAATTACCTATTGCTCTTCCCTTGGTTAGTGCAATCTTATTTCTGGAGGTGGGTTTACCTCTCTCTATTTGGCAATAGTACCCTTAACTAGCGGTCACTAACACCTCCAGTCCTAAAGTAGATTGGCTGGTCCATTGCCTATTGCTCTTCTCTTGGGGGTTGCAATCTTATTTCTGGATGTGGGTTTAACTCTCTCTCTCTGGTAATAGTACCCTTAGCTAGCAGTCACCAACCCCCTCCAGTCCTTAAGTAGATTGGTTGTTCCCTAACCCATTGCTCTTCTTATGGTAGTTGCAATCTTATTTCTAGAGGTGGGTTTAACTCTCTCTTTGGCAAAAGTACCCTTAGGCTAGCGGTCACTAACACCTCCAGTCCTAAAGTAGATTGGCTGTTCCCTTACTTATTGCTCTTCTCTTGTTAGTTACAAACTTATTTCTGGAGGTGGGTTTAACTCTCTCTCTGGCAAAAGTAATTTTAGCTAGCGGTCACCGACACCTCCAATCCTCAAGTAGATTGGTCGTTCCCTTACCAATGCTCTTCTCTTGGTAGTTGCAAATTAATTTTAGAGGTGGGTTTAACTCTCTCTCTGGCAATAGTACCCTTAGCTAGCGGTCACCAACACCTCCAGTCCTCAAGTAGATTGGTCGTTCCCTCACCTACTGCTCTTCTCTTGGTAGTTGCAAACGTATTTCTAGAGGTGGGTTTAACTCTCTCTCTCCGGCAACAGTACCCATAGCTGGCGGTCACCAACACCTTCAGTCCTCAAGTAGATTGGTCGTTCCCTCACCTACTGCTCTTCTCTTGATAGTTGCAATCTTATTTCTGAAGGTGGGTATAACTCTCTCTATTTGGCAATATTACACTTATCTAGCGGTCACCAACACCTCCAGTCCTCAAGTAGATTGGTTGTTCCCTCACCTATTGCTCTTCTCTTGGTAGTTGCAATCTTATTTCTGGAGGTGGGTTTAACTCTCTCTCTGGCAATACTACCCTTAGCTAGCAGTCACCAACACCTCCAGTCCTAAAGTAGATTGGTTGTTCCCTCACCTACTGCTCTTCTCTTGGTGGTTGCAATCTTATTTCTGGAGGTGGGTTTAACTCTCTCTCTGGGAAAGTAATTGTAGCTAGCAGTCACCGACACCTCCAATCCTCAATTAGATTGGTTGTTCCCTTAAATATTGCTCTACTCTTGGTAGTTGCAAACTTATTTTTAGAGGAGGGTTTAACTCTCTCTCTCCGGCAATAGTACCCATAGCTGGCGGTCACCAACACCTCCAGTCCTCAAGTTGAATGGTCGTTCCCTCACCTACTGCTCTTCTCTTGATAGTTGCAATCTAATTTCTGGAGGTGGGTATAACTCTCTATTATTTTCAATATTACACTTAGATAGCGGTCACCAACACCTCCAAACCTCAAGTAGATTGGTTGTTCCTTTACCTATTGCTCTTCTCTTGGTGGTTGCAATCTAATTTCTGGAGGTGGGTTTAACCCTCTCCCTGGCAATAGTACCCTTAGCTAGCAGTCACCAACACCTCCAGTCCTCAAGTAGATTGGTTGTTCCCTTACCTATTGCTCTTCCCTTGGTAGTTGCAATCTTATTTCTGGAGGTGGGTTTAACTCTCTATCTGGCAATAGTACCCTTCGCTAGCAATCACCAACACCTCCAGTCCTCAAGTAGATTGGTTGTTCCCTTACCTATTGCTCTTCTCATGGTAGTTGCAATCTTATTTCTGGAGGTGGGTTTAACTCTCTCTCTGGCAATAGTACCCTTCGCTAGCAGTCACCAACACCTCCAGTACTCAAGTAGATTGGTTGTTCCCTTACCTATTGCTCTTCTCATGGTAGTTGCAATCTTATTTCTGGAGGTGGGTTTAACTCTCACTGGCAATAGTACCCTTCGCTAGCAGTCACCAACACCTCCAGTCCTCAAGTAGATTGGTTGTTCCGTTACCTATTCCTCTTCTCTTGGTGGTTGCAATCTTATTTCTGGAGGTGGGTTTAACTCTCTCTCTGGCAATAGTACCCTTCGCTAGCAGTCACCAACACCTCCAGTCCTCAAGTAGATTGGTTGTTCCCTTACCTATTGCTCTTCTCTTGATAGTTGCAATCTTATTTCTGGAGGTGGGTTTAACTCTCTCTCTGGGAAATTAATTTTAGCTAGCAGTCACCGACACCTCCAATCCTCAATTAGATTGGTTGTTCCCTTAAATATTGCTCTACTCTTGGTAGTTGCAAACTTATTTTTAGAGGAGGGTTTAACTTTCTCTCTCCGGCAATAGTACCCATAGCTGGCGGTCACCAACACCTCCAGTCCTCAAGTAGAATGGTCGTTCCCTCACCTACTGCTCTTCTCTTGATAGTTGCAATCTTATTTCTGGAGGTGGGTATAACTCTCTCTATTTGGCAATAATACACTTAGCTAGCGGTCACCAACACCTCCAGTCCTCAAGTAGATTGGTTGTTCCCTTACCTATTGCTCTTCTCTTGGTGGTTGCAATCTTATTTCTGGAGGTGGGTTTAACTCTCTCTTTGGCAATAGTACCCTTAGCTAGCGGTCACTAACACCTCCAGTCCTAAAGTAGTTTGGTTGTTCCCTCACCTACTGCTCTTCTCTTGTTAGTTGCAAACATTTCTGGAGGAGGGTTTAACTCTCTCTCTGGGAAAGTAATTGTAGCTAGCAGTCACCGACACCTCCAATCCTCAATTAGATTGGTTGTTCCGTTAAATATTGCTCTACTCTTGGTAGTTGCAAACTTATTTTTAGAGGAGGGTTTAACTCTCTCTCTCTCTCCGGCAATAGTACCCATAGCTGGCGGTCACCAACACCTCCAGTCCTCAAGTAGAATGGTCGTTCCCTCACCTACTGCTCTTCTCTTGATAGTTGCAATCTTATTTCTGGAGGTGGGTATAACTCTCTCTTATTTTCAATATTACACTTAGCTAGCGGTCACCAACACCTCCAAACCTCAAGTAGATTGGTTGTTCCTTTACCTATTGCTCTTCTCTTGGTGGTTGCAATCTAATTTCTGGAGGTGGGTTTAACCCTCTCCCTGGCAATAGTACCCTTAGCTAGCAGTCACCAACACCTCCAGTCCTCAAGTAGATTGGTTGTTCCTTTACCTATTGCTCTTCTCTTGGTGGTTGCAATCTAATTTCTGGAGGTGGGTTTAACCCTCTCCCTGGCAATAGTACCCTTAGCTAGCAGTCACCAACACCTCCAGTCCTCAAGTAGATTGGTTGTTCCCTTACCTATTGCTCTTCCCTTGGTAGTTGCAATCTTATTTCTGGAGGTGGGTTTAACTCTCTCTTTGGCAATAGTACCCTTCGCTAGCAGTCACCAACACCTCCAGTCCTCAAGTAGATTGGTTGTTCCCTTACCTATTGCTCTTCTCATGGTAGTTGCAATCTTATTTCTGGAGGTGGGTTTAACTCTCTCTCTGGCAATAGTACCCTTCGCTAGCAGTCACCAACACCTCCAGTACTCAAGTAGATTGGTTCTTCCCTTACCTATTGCTCTTCTCATGGTAGTTGCAATCTTATTTCTGGAGGTGGGTTTAACTCTCTCTCTGGCAATAGTACCCTTCGCTAGCAGTCACCAACACCTCCAGTCCTCAAGTAGATTGGTTGTTCCCTTACCTATTGCTCTTCTCTTGATAGTTGCAATCTTATTTCTGGAGGTGGGTTTAACTCTCTCTCTGGGAAATTAATTTTAGCTAGCAGTCACCGACACCTCCAATCCTCAATTAGATTGGTTGTTCCCTTAAATATTGCTCTACTCTTGGTAGTTGCAAACTTATTTTTAGAGGAGGGTTTACCTTTCTCTCTCCGGCAATAGTACCCATAGCTGGCGGTCACCAACACCTCCAGTCCTCAAGTAGAATGGTCGTTCCCTCACCTACTGCTCTTCTCTTGATAGTTGCAATCTTATTTCTGGAGGTGGGTATAACTCTCTCTATTTGGCTATATTACACTTATCTAGCAGTCACCAACACCTCCAGTCCTCAAGTAGATTGGTTGTTCCCTTACCTATTGCTCTTCTCATGGTAGTTGCAATCTTATTTCTGGAGGTGGGTTTAACTCTCTCTCTGGCAATAGTACCCTTCGCTAGCAGTCACCAACACCTCCAGTACTCGAGTAGATTGGTTGTTCCCTTACCTATTGCTCTTCTCATGGTAGTTGCAATCTTATTTCTGGAGGTGGGTTTAACTCTCTCTCTGGCAATAGTACCCTTCGCTAGCAGTCACCAACACCTCCAGTCCTCAAGTAGATTGGTTGTTCCGTTACCTATTCCTCTTCTCTTGGTGGTTGCAATCTTATTTCTGGAGGTGGGTTTAACTCTCTCTCTGGCAATAGTACCCTTCGCTAGCAGTCACCAACACCTCCAGTCCTCAAGTAGATTGGTTGTTCCCTTACCTATTGCTCTTCTCTTGATAGTTGCAATCTTATTTCTGGAGGTGGGTTTAACTCTCTCTCTGGGAAAGTAATTTTAGCTAGCAGTCACCGACACCTCCAATCCTCAATTAGATTGGTTGTTCCCCTAAATATTGCTCTACTCTTGGTAGTTGCAAACTTATTTTTAGAGGAGGGTTTAACTTTCTCTCTCCGGCAATAGCACCCATAGCTGGCGGTCACCAACACCTCCAGTCCTGACTTTAGTCCTGACTTTTAGCTAGCAGTCAATTTCTAACTAAGAAAGTAATTTCTAACTCTCTCTATTTGGCAATATTACACTTAGCTTCATTAGTAAAGCAGTAGTAGTAGAGATATAGGTAGTCAAGCTTCTAGTAACTGCAGTCACGCCACTAATATTACAAACGCTAGTTGCTTCAATAGTAAAGCAGTAGTAGTAGAGATATAGGTAGTCAAGCTTCTAGTAACTGTAGTCACGCCACTAATATTACAAACGCTAGTTGCTTCAATAGTAAAGCAGTAGTAGTAGAGATATAGGTAGTCAAGCTTCTAGTAACTGTAGTCACGCTACTAATATTACAAACGCTAGTTGCTTCATTAGTAAAGCAGTAGTAGTAGAGATATAGGTAGTCAAGCTTCTAGTAACTGTAGTCACGCCACTAATATTACAAACGCTAGTTGCTTCAATAGTAAAGCAGTAGTAGTAGAGATATAGGTAGCCAAGCTTCTATTAAATGTAGTCACCCCACTAATATTACAAACGCTAGTTGCTTCAATAGTAAAGCAGTAGTAGTAGAGATATAGGTAGTCAAGCTTCTAGTAACTGTAGTCACGCCACTAATATTACAAACGCTAGTTGCTTCAATAGTAAAGCAGTAGTAGTAGAGATATAGGTAGCCAAGCTTCTAGTAACTGTAGTCACGCCACTAATATTACAAACGCTAGTTGCTTCAATAGTAAAGCAGTAGTAGTAGAGGTATAGGTAGCCAAGCTTCTAGTAACTGTAGTCACGCCACTAATATTACAAACGCTAGTTGCTTCAATAGTAAAGCAGTAGTAGTAGAGATATAGGTAGTCAAGCTTCTAGTAACTGTAGTAACGCCACTAATATTACAAACGCTAGTTGCTTCAATAGTAAAGCAGTAGTAGTAGAGATATAGGTAGCCAAGCTTCTAGTAATTGTAGTCACGCCACTAATATTACAAACGCTAGTTGCTTCAATAGTAAAGCAGTAGTAGTAGAGATATAGGTAGCCAAGCTTCTAGTAACTGTAGTCACGCCACTAATATTAAAAACGCTAGTTGCTTCATTAGTAAAGCAGTAGTAGTAGAGATATAGGTAGTCAAGCTTCTAGTAACTGTAGTCACGCCACTAATATTACAAACGCTAGTTGCTTCATTAGTAAAGCAGTAGTAGTAGAGATATAGGTAGTCAAGCTTCTAGTAACTGTAGTCACGCCACTAATATTACAAACGCTAGTTGCTTCATTAGTAAAGCAGTAGTAGTAGAGATATAGGTAGCCAAGCTTCTAGTAACTGTAGTCACGCTACTAATATTACAAACGCTAGTTGCTTCATTAGTAAAGCAGTAGTAGTAGAGATATAGGTAGCCAAGCTTCTAGTAACTGTAGTCACGCCACTAATATTACAAACGCTAGTTGCTTCATTAGTAAAGCAGTAGTAGTAGAGATATAGGTAGCCAAGCTTCTAGTAACTGTAGTCACGCCACTAATATTACAAACGCTAGTTGCCTCATTAGTAAAGCAGTAGTAGTAGAGATATAGGTAGCCAAGCTTCTAGTAACTGTAGTCACGCCACTAATATTACAAACGCTAGTTGCTTCATTAGTAAAGCAGTAGTAGTAGAGATATAGGTAGCCAAGCTTCTAGTAACTGTAGTCACGCCACTAATATTACAAACGCTAGTTGCTTCATTAGTAAAGCAGTAGTAGTAGAGATATAGGTAGCCAAGCTTCTAGTAACTGTAGTCACGCCACTAATATTACAAACGCTAGTTGCTCCATTAGTAAAGCAGTAGTAGTAGAGATATAGGTAGTCAAGCTTCTAGTAACTGTAGTCACGCTACTAATATTACAAACGCTAGTTGCTTCATTAGTAAAGCAGTAGTAGTAGAGATATAGGTAGCCAAGCTTCTAGTAACTGTAACCCCACCACTAATATTACAAACGCTAGTTGCTTCATTAGTAAAGCAGTAGTAGTACAGATATAGGTATCCAAGCTTCTAGTAACTGTAACCCCACCACTAATATTACAAACGCTAGTTGCTTCATTAGTAAAGCAGTAGTAGTACAGATATAGGTAGCCAAGCTTCTAGTAACTGTAACCCCGCCACTAATATTACAAACGCTAGTTGCTTCATTAGTAAAGCAGTAGTAGTAGTGATATAGGTAGCCAAGCTTCTAGTAACTGTAACCTCGCCACTAATATTACAAACGCTAGTTGCGTCATTAGTAAAGTAGTAGTAGTACAGATATAGGTAGCCAAGCTTCTAGTAACTGTAACCCCGCCACTAATATTACAAACGCTAGTTGCTTCATTAGTAAAGTAGTAGTAGTAGTGATATAGGTAGCCAAGCTACTAGTAACTGTAACCCCGCCACTAATATTACAAACGCTAGTTGCGTCATTAGTAAAGTAGTAGTAGTACAGATATAGGTAGCTAAGCTTCTAGTAACTGTAACCCCGCCACTAATATTACAAACGCTAGTTGCTTCATTAGTAAAGGAGTAGTAGTAGTGATATAGGTAGCCAAGCTTCTAGTAACTGTAACCCCGCCACTAATATTACAAACGCTAGTTGCGTCATTAGTAAAGTAGTAGTAGTACAGATATAGGTAGCCAAGCTTCTAGTAACTGTAACCCCGCCACTAATATTACAAACGCTAGTTGCGTCATTAGTAAAGCAGTAGTAGTACAGATATAGGTAGCCAAGCTTCTAGTAACTGTAACCCCGCCACTAATATTACAAACGCTAGTTGCGTCATTAGTAAAGTAGTAGTAGTACAGATATAGGTAGCTAAGCTTCTAGTAACTGTAACCTCGCCACTAATATTACAAACGCTAGTTGCGTCATTAGTAAAGTAGTAGTAGTACAGATATAGGTAGCTAAGCTTCTAGTAACTGTAACCTCGCCACTAATATTACAAACACTAGTTGCTTCGTTAGTAAAGCAGTAGTAGTACAGATATAGGTAGCCAAGCTTCTAGTAACTGTAGTCACGCTACTAATATTACAAACGCTAGTTGCTTCATTAGTAAAGCAGTAGTAGTACAGATATAGGTAGCCAAGCTTCTAGTAACTGTAACCCCGCCACTAATATTACAAACGCTAGTTGCGTCATTAGTAAAGTAGTAGTAGTACAGATATAGGTAGCTAAGCTTCTAGTAACTGTAACCTCGCCACTAATATTACAAACACTAGTTGCTTCGTTAGTAAAGCAGTAGTAGTAGAGATATAGGTAGTCAAGCTTCTAGTAACTGTAACCCCACCACTAATATTACAAACGCTAGTTGCTTCATTAGTAAAGCAGTAGTAGTACAGATATAGGTATCCAAGCTTCTAGTAACTGTAACCCCACCACTAATATTACAAACGCTAGTTGCTTCATTAGTAAAGCAGTAGTAGTAGAGATATAGGTAGTCAAGCTTCTAGTAACTGTAACCCCGCCACTAATATTACAAACGCTAGTTGCGTCATTAGTAAAGCAGTAGTAGTAGAGATATAGGTAGTCAAGCTTCTAGTAACTGTAACCCCACCACTAATATTACAAACGCTAGTTGCTTCATTAGTAAAGCAGTAGTAGTACAGATATAGGTATCCAAGCTTCTAGTAACTGTAACCCCACCACTAATATTACAAACGCTAGTTGCTTCATTAGTAAAGCAGTAGTACTACAGATATAGGTAGCCAAGCTTCTAGTAACTGTAACCCCGCCACTAATATTACAAACGCTAGTTGCTTCATTAGTAAAGCAGTAGTAGTAGTGATATAGGTAGCCAAGCTTCTAGTAACTGTAACCCCGCCACTAATATTACAAACGCTAGTTGCGTCATTAGTAAAGTAGTAGTAGTACAGATATAGGTAGCCAAGCTTCTAGTAACTGTAACCCCGCCACTAATATTACAAACGCTAGTTGCTTCATTAGTAAAGCAGTAGTAGTAGTGATATAGGTAGCCAAGCTTCTAGTAACTGTAACCCCGCCACTAATATTACAAACGCTAGTTGCGTCATTAGTAAAGTAGTAGTAGTACAGATATAGGTAGCTAAGCTTCTAGTAACTGTAACCCCGCCACTAATATTACAAACGCTAGTTGCTTCATTAGTAAAGCAGTAGTAGTAGAGATATAGGTAGTCAAGCTTCTAGTAACTGTAACCCCGCCACTAATATTACAAACGCTAGTTGCGTCATTAGTAAAGCAGTCGTAGTAGAGATATAGGTAGTCAAGCTTCTAGTAACTGTAACCCCGCCTCTAATATTACAAACGCTAGTTGCTTCATTAGTAAAGCAGTAGTAGTAGAGATATAGGTAGCCTATCTTCTAGTAACTGTAACCACGCCACTAATATTACAAACGCTAGTTGCTTCATTAGTAAAGCGGTAGTAGTAGAGATATAGGTAGCCAAGCTTCTAGTAACTGTAACCCCGCCACTAATATTACAAACGCTAGTTGCTTCATTAGTAAAGCAGTAGTAGTACAGATATAGGTAGCCAAGCTTCTAGTAACTGTAACCCCGCCACTAATATTACAAACGCTAGTTGCTTCATTAGTAAAGCAGTAGTAGTACAGATATAGGTAGCCAAGCTTCTAGTAACTGTAACCCCGCCACTAATATTACAAACGCTAGTTGCTTCATTAGTAAAGCAGTAGTAGTACAGATATAGGTAGCCAAACTTCTAGTAACTGTAGTCACGCCACTAATATTACAAACGCTAGTTGCTTCATTAGTAAAGCAGTAGTAGTTGAGATATAGGTAGCCAAGCTTCTAGTAACTGTAGTCACGCTACTAATATTACAAACGCTAGTTGCTTCATTAGTAAAGCAGTAGTAGTACAGATATAGGTAGCCAAGCTTCTAGTAACTGTAGTCACGCCACTAATATTACAAATGCTAGTTGCTTCATTAGTAAAGCAGTAGTAGTAGAGATATAGGTAGCCAAGCTTCTAGTAACTGTAGTCACGCTACTAATATTACAAACGATAGTTGCTTCATTACTAAAGCAGTAGTAGTACAGATATAGGTAGCCAAGCTTCCAGTAACTGTAGTCACGCCACTAATATTACAATCGCTAGTTGCTTCATTAGTAAAGCAGTAGTAGTAGAGATATAGGTAGCCAAGCTTCTAGTAACTGTAACCCCGCCACTAATATTACAAACGCTAGTTGCTTCATTAGTAAAGCAGTAGTAGTACAGATATAGGTAGCCATGCTTCTAGTAACTGTAACCCCGCCACTAATATTACAAACGCTAGTTGCTTCATTAGTAAAGCAGTAGTAGGAGAGATATAGGTAGTCATGCTTCTAGTAACTGTAGTCACGCTACTAATATTACAAACGCTAGTTGCTTCATTAGTAAAGCAGTTGTAGTACAGATATAGGTATCCAAACTTCTAGTAACTGTTACCCCGCCACTAATATTACAAACGATAGTTGCTTCATTACTAAAGCAGTAGTAGTAGAGATATAGGTAGCCAATCTTCTAGTAACTGTAACCCCGCCACTAATATTTTCAAACGCTAGTTGCTTCATTAGTAAAGCAGTAGTAGTAGAGATATAGGTAGTCAAGCTTCTAGTAACAGTAGCAATTCCACTAATATTAAAAACGCTAGTTGCTTCATTAGTAAAGCAGTAGTAGTATAGATATGGGTAGTCAAGCTTCTAGTAACTGTAAACCCGCCACTAATATTACAAACGCTAGTTGCTTCATTAGTAAAGCAGTAGTAGTAGAGATATAGGTAGCCTATCTTCTAGTAACTGTAACCCCGCCACTAATATTACAAACGCTAGTTGCTTCATTAGTAAAGCGGTAGTAGTAGAGATATAGGTAGCCAAGCTTCTAGTAACTGTAACCCCGCCACTAATATTACAAACGCTAGTTGCTTCGTTAATAAAGCAGTAGTAGTAGAGATATAGGTAGCCAAGCTTTTAGTAACTGTAACCCCGCCACTAATATTACAAACGCTAGTTGCTTCGTTAGTAAAGCAGTAGTAGTACAGATATAGGTAGTCAAGCTTCTAGTAACTGTAGTCACGCCACTAATATTACAAACGCTAGTTGCTTCAATAGTAAAGCAGTAGTAGTAGAGATATAAGTAGTCAAGCTTCTGGTAACTGTAGTCACGCCACTAATATTACAAACACTAGTTGCTTCATTAGTAAAGCAGTAGTAGTACAGATATAGGTAGTCAAGCTTCTAGTAACTGTAACCCCGCCACTAATATTACAAACGCTAGTTGTTTCATTAGTAAAGCAGTAGTAGTACAGATATAGGTAGTCAAGCTTCTAGTAACTGTAGTCACGCCACTAATATTACAAACGCTAGTTGCTTCAATAGTAAAGCGGTATTAGTAGAGATATAGGTATTCAAGCTTCTGGTAACTGTAGTCACGCCACTAATATTACAAACGCTAGTTACTTCATTAGTAAAGCAGTTGTAGTACAGATATAGGTAGCCAAACTTCTAGTAACTGTTACCCCGCCACTAATATTACAAACGATAGTTGCTTCATTACTAAAGCAGTAGTAGTAGAGATATAGGTAGCCAAACTTCTAGTAACTGTAACCCCGCCAATAATATTACAAACGCTAGTTGCTACGTTTGTAAAGCAGTAGTAGTACAGATATAGGTAGTCAAGCTTCTAGTAACTGTAACCCCGCCACTAATATTACAAACGCTAGTTGCTTCGTTAGTAAAGCAGTAGTAGTACAGATATAGGTAGTCAAGCTTCTAGTAACTGTAGTCACGCCACTAATATTACAAACGCTAGTTGCTTCAATAGTAAAGCGGTAGTAGTAGAGATATAGGTATTCAAGCTTCTGGTAACTGTAGTCACGCCACTAATATTACAAACGCTAGTTGCTTCAATAGTAAAGCAGTTGTAGTACAGATATAGGTAGTCATGCTTCTAGTAACTGTAGTCACGCTACTAATATTACAAACGCTAGTTGCTTCATTAGTAAAGCGGTAGTAGTAGAGATATAGGTATTCAAGCTTCTGGTAACTGTAGTCACGCCACTAATATTACAAACGCTAGTTGCTTCAATAGTAAAGCAGTTGTAGTACAGATATAGGTAGTCATGCTTCTAGTAACTGTAACCCCGCCACTAATATTACAAACGCTAGTTGCTTCGTTAGTAAAGCAGTAGTAGTACAGACATAGGTAGTCAAGCTTCTAGTAACTGTAACCCCGCCACTAATATTACAAACGCTAGTTGCTTCGTTAGTAAAGCAGTAGTAGTACAGATATAGGTAGTCAAGCTTCTAGTAACTGTAGTCACGCCACTAATATTACAAACGCTAGTTGCTTCAATAGTAAAGCAGTTGTAGTACAGATATAGGTAGTCATGCTTCTAGTAACTGTAGTCACGCTACTAATATTACAAACGCTAGTTGCTTCATTAGTAAAGCAGTTGTAGTACAGATATAGGTAGCCAAACTTCTAGTAACTGTTACCCCGCCACTAATATTACAAACGATAGTTGCTTCATTACTAAAGCAGTAGTAGTAGAGATATAGGTAGCCAAACTTCTAGTAACTGTAACCCCGCCACTAATATTACAAACGCTAGTTGCTTCATTAGTAAAGCAGTAGTAGTAGAGATATAGGTAGCCAAGCTTCTAGTAACTGTACCCCTGCCACTAATATTACAAACGCTAGTTGCTTCATTAGTAAAGCAGTAGTAGTAGAGATATAGTTAGCCAAGCTTCTAGTAACTGTAACCCCGCCACTAATATTACAAACGCTAGTTGCTTCATTAGTAAAGCAGTAGTAGTAGAGATATAGGTAGTCAAGCTTCTAGTAACTGTAACCCCGCCACTAATATTACAAACGCTAGTTGCTTCATTAGTAAAGCAGTAGTAGTACAGATATAGGTAGTCAAGCTTCTAGTAACTGTAACCCCGCCACTAATATTACAAACGCTAGTTGCTTCTTTAGTAAAGCAGTAGTAGTAGAGATATAGGTAGCCAAGCTTCTAGTAACTGTAGTCACGCCACTAATATTACAAACGCTAGTTGCTTCATTAGTAAAGCAGTAGTAGTACAGATATAGGTAGTCAAGCTTCTAGTAACTGTAACCCCGCCACTAATATTACAAACGCTAGTTGCTTCATTAGTAAAGCAGTAGTAGTAGAGATATAGGTAGCCAAGCTTCTAGTAACTGTAGTCACGCCACTAATATTACAAACGCTAGTTGCTTCATTATTAAAGCAGTAGTAGTACAGATATAGGTAGTCAAGCTTCTAGTAACTGTAACCCCGCCACTAATATTACAAACGCTAGTTGCTAGTAAAGCAGTAGTAGTAGAGATATAGGTAGCCAAGCTTATAGTAACTGTAACCCCGCCACTAATATTACAAACGCTAGTTGCTTCATTAGTAAAGCAGTAGTAGTACAGATATAGGTAGCCAAGCTTCTAGTAACTGTAACCCCGCCACTAATATTACAAACGCTAGTTGCTTCATTAGTAAAGCAGTAGTAGTAGAGATATAGGTAGCCAAGCTTCTAGTAACTGTAACCCCGCCACTAATATTACAAACGCTAGTTGCTTCATTAGTAAAGCAGTAGTAGTACAGATATAGGTAGTCAAGCTTCTAGTAACTGTAGTCACGCCACTAATATTACAAACGCTAGTTGCTTCATTAGTAAAGCAGTAGTAGTACAGATATAGATAGCCAAGCTTCTAGTAACTGTAGTCACGCCACTAATATTACAAACGCTAGTTGCTTCATTAGTAAAGCAGTAGTAGTAGAGATATAGGTAGTCAAGCTTCTAGTAACTGTAACCCCGCCACTAATATTACAAACGCTAGTTGCTTCATTAGTAAAGCAGTAGTAGTAGAGATATAGGTAGCCAAGTTTCGAGTAACTGTAGTCACGCCACTAATATTACAAACGCTAGTTGCTTCATTAGTAAAGCAGTAGTAGTACAGATATAGGTAGTCAAGCTTCTAGTAACTGTAACCCCGCCACTAATATTACAAACGCTAGTTGCTTCATTAGTAAAGCAGTAGTAGTAGAGATATAGGTAGCCAAGCTTCTAGTAACTGTAGTCACGCCACTAATATTACAAACGCTAGTTGCTTCATTAGTAAAGCAGTAGTAGTACAGATATAGGTAGTCAAGCTTCTAGTAACTGTAACCCCGCCACTAATATTACAAACGCTAGTTGCTAGTAAAGCAGTAGTAGTAGACATATAGGTAGCCAAGCTACTAGTAACTGTAACCCCGCCACTAATATTACAAACGCTAGTTGCTAGTAAAGCAGTAGTAGTACAGATATAGGTAGCCAAGCTTCTAGTAACTGTAACCCGGCCACTAATATTACAAACGCTAGTTGCTTCATTAGTAAAGCAGTAGTAGTAGAGATATAGGTAGCCAAGCTTCTAGTAACTGTAACCCCGCCACTAATATTACAAACGCTAGTTGCTTCATTAGTAAAGCAGTAGTAGTACAGATATAGGTAGTCAAGCTTCTAGTAACTGTAGTCACGCCACTAATATTACAAACGCTAGTTGCTTCATTAGTAAAGCAGTAGTAGTACAGATATAGATAGCCAAGCTTCTAGTAACTGTAGTCACGCCACTAATATTACAAACGCTAGTTGCTTCATTAGTAAAGCAGTAGTAGTAGAGATATAGGTAGTCAAGCTTCTAGTAACTGTAACCCCGCAACTAATATTACAAATGCTAGTTGCTTCATTAGTAAAGCAGTAGTAGTACAGATATAGGTAGTCAAGCTTCTAGTAACTGTAACCCCGCCACTAATATTACAAACGCTAGTTGCTTCATTAGTAAAGCAGTAGTAGTAGAGATATAGGTAGCCAAGTTTCGAGTAACTGTAGTCACGCCACTAATATTACAAACGCTAGTTGCTTCATTAGTAAAGCAGTAGTAGTACAGATATAGGTAGTCAAGCTTCTAGTAACTGTAACCCCGCCACTAATATTACAAACGCTAGTTGCTTCATTAGTAAAGCAGTAGTAGTAGAGATATAGGTAGCCAAGCTTCTAGTAACTGTAGTCACGCCACTAATATTACAAACGCTAGTTGCTTCATTAGTAAAGCAGTAGTAGTACAGATATATGTAGTCAAGCTTCTAGTAACTGTAACCCCGCCACTAATATTACAAACGCTAGTTGCTAGTAAAGCAGTAGTAGTAGACATATAGGTAGCCAAGCTACTAGTAACTGTAACCCCGCCACTAATATTACAAACGCTAGATGCTAGTAAAGCAGTAGTAGTACAGATATAGGTAGCCAAGCTTCTAGTAACTGTAACCCCGCCACTAATATTACAAACGCTAGTTGCTTCATTAGTAAAGCAGTAGTAGTAGAGATATAGGTAGCCAAGCTTCTAGTAACTGTAACCCCGCCACTAATATTACAAACGCTAGTTGCTTCATTAGTAAAGCAGTAGTAGTACAGATATAGGTAGTCAAGCTTCTAGTAACTGTAGTCACGCCACTAATATTACAAACGCTAGTTGCTTCATTAGTAAAGCAGTAGTAGTACAGATATAGGTAGCCAAGCTTCTAGTAACTGTCGTCACGCCACTAATATTACAAACGCTAGTTGCTTCATTAGTAAAGCAGTAGTAGTACAGATATAGGTAGTCAAGCTTCTAGTAACTGTAACCCCGCCACTAATATTACAAACGCTAGTTGCTTCATTAGTAAAGCAGTAGTAGTAGAGATATAGGTAGCCAAGCTTCTAGTAACTGTAGTCACGCCACTAATATTACAAACGCTAGTTGCTTCATTAGTAAAGCAGTAGTAGTACAGATATAGGTAGCCAAGCTTCTAGTAACTGTAGTCGCGCCACTAATATTACAAACGCTAGTTGCTTCATTAGTAAAGCAGTAGTAGTACAGATATAGGTAGCCAAGCTTCTAGTAACTGTAGTCACGCCACTAATATTACAAACGCTAGTTGCTTCATTAGTAAAGCAGTAGTAGTAGAGATATAGTTAGCCAAGCTTCTAGTAACTGTAACCCCGCCACTAATATTACAAACGCTAGTTGCTTCATTAGTAAAGCAGTAGTAGTACAGATATAGGTAGTCAAGCTTCTAGTAACTGTAACCCCGCCACTAATATTACAAACGCTAGTTGCTAGTAAAGCAGTAGTAGTACAGATATAGGTAGCCAAGCTTATAGTAACTGTAACCCCGCCACTAATATTACAAACGCTAGTTGCTTCATTAGTAAAGCAGTAGTAGTAGAGATATAGTTAGCCAAGCTTCTAGTAACTGTAACCCCGCCACTAATATTACAAACGCTAGTTGCTTCATTAGTAAAGCAGTAGAAGTACAGATATAGGTAGTCAAGCTTCTAGTAACTGTAACCCTGCCACTAATATTACAAACGCTAGTTGCTAGTAAAGCAGTAGTAGTAGAGATATAGGTAGCCAAGCTTATAGTAACTGTAACCCCGCCACTAATATTACAAACGCTAGTTGCTTCATTAGTAAAGCAGTAGTAGTAGAGATATAGTTAGCCAAGCTTCTAGTAACTGTAACCCCGCCACTAATATTACAAACGCTAGTTGCTTCATTAGTAAAGCAGTAGTAGTACAGATATAGGTAGTCAAGCTTCTAGTAACTGTAGTCACGCCACTAATATTACAAACGCTAGTTGCTTCAATAGTAAAGCAGTAGTAGTAGAGATATAAGTAGTCAAGCTTCTGGTAACTGTAGTCACGCCACTAATATTACAAACACTAGTTGCTTCATTAGTAAAGCAGTAGTAGTACAGATATAGGTAGTCAAGCTTCTAGTAACTGTAACCCCGCCACTAATATTACAAACGCTAGTTGTTTCATTAGTAAAGCAGTAGTAGTACAGATATAGGTAGTCAAGCTTCTAGTAACTGTAGTCACGCCACTAATATTACAAACGCTAGTTGCTTCAATAGTAAAGCGGTATTAGTAGAGATATAGGTATTCAAGCTTCTGGTAACTGTAGTCACGCCACTAATATTACAAACGCTAGTTACTTCATTAGTAAAGCAGTTGTAGTACAGATATAGGTAGCCAAACTTCTAGTAACTGTTACCCCGCCACTAATATTACAAACGATAGTTGCTTCATTACTAAAGCAGTAGTAGTAGAGATATAGGTAGCCAAACTTCTAGTAACTGTAACCCCGCCAATAATATTACAAACGCTAGTTGCTTCGTTTGTAAAGCAGTAGTAGTACAGATATAGGTAGTCAAGCTTCTAGTAACTGTAACCCCGCCACTAATATTACAAACGCTAGTTGCTTCGTTAGTAAAGCAGTAGTAGTACAGATATAGGTAGTCAAGCTTCTAGTAACTGTAGTCACGCCACTAATATTACAAACGCTAGTTGCTTCAATAGTAAAGCGGTAGTAGTAGAGATATAGGTATTCAAGCTTCTGGTAACTGTAGTCACGCCACTAATATTACAAACGCTAGTTGCTTCAATAGTAAAGCAGTTGTAGTACAGATATAGGTAGTCATGCTTCTAGTAACTGTAACCCCGCCACTAATATTACAAACGCTAGTTGCTTCGTTAGTAAAGCAGTAGTAGTACAGATATAGGTCGTCAAGCTTCTAGTAACTGTAGTCACGCCACTAATATTACAAACGCTAGTTGCTTCGTTAGTAAAGCAGTAGTAGTACAGATATAGGTAGTCAAGCTTCTAGTAACTGTAGTCACGCCACTAATATTACAAACGCTAGTTGCTTCAATAGTAAAGCAGTTGTAGTACAGATATAGGTAGTCATGCTTCTAGTAACTGTAGTCACGCTACTAATATTACAAACGCTAGTTGCTTCATTAGTAAAGCGGTAGTAGTAGAGATATAGGTATTCAAGCTTCTGGTAACTGTAGTCACGCCACTAATATTACAAACGCTAGTTGCTTCAATAGTAAAGCAGTTGTAGTACAGATATAGGTAGTCATGCTTCTAGTAACTGTAACCCCGCCACTAATATTACAAACGCTAGTTGCTTCGTTAGTAAAGCAGTAGTAGTACAGACATAGGTAGTCAAGCTTCTAGTAACTGTAACCCCGCTACTAATATTACAAACGCTAGTTGCTTCGTTAGTAAAGCAGTAGTAGTACAGATATAGGTAGTCAAGCTTCTAGTAACTGTAGTCACGCCACTAATATTACAAACGCTAGTTGCTTCAATAGTAAAGCAGTTGTAGTACAGATATAGGTAGTCATGCTTCTAGTAACTGTAGTCACGCTACTAATATTACAAACGCTAGTTGCTTCATTAGTAAAGCAGTTGTAGTACAGATATAGGTAGCCAAACTTCTAGTAACTGTTACCCCGCCACTAATATTACAAACGATAGTTGCTTCATTACTAAAGCAGTAGTAGTAGAGATATAGGTAGCCAAACTTCTAGTAACTGTAACCCCGCCACTAATATTACAAACGCTAGTTGCTTCATTAGTAAAGCAGTAGTAGTAGAGATATAGGTAGCCAAGCTTCTAGTAACTGTACCCCTGCCACTAATATTACAAACGCTAGTTGCTTCATTAGTAAAGCAGTAGTAGTAGAGATATAGTTAGCCAAGCTTCTAGTAACTGTAACCCCGCCACTAATATTACAAACGCTAGTTGCTTCATTAGTAAAGCAGTAGTAGTAGAGATATAGGTAGTCAAGCTTCTAGTAACTGTAACCCCGCCACTAATATTACAAACGCTAGTTGCTTCATTAGTAAAGCAGTAGTAGTACAGATATAGGTAGTCAAGCTTCTAGTAACTGTAACCCCGCCACTAATATTACAAACGCTAGTTGCTTCTTTAGTAAAGCAGTAGTAGTAGAGATATAGGTAGCCAAGCTTCTAGTAACTGTAGTCACGCCACTAATATTACAAACGCTAGTTGCTTCATTAGTAAAGCAGTAGTAGTACAGATATAGGTAGTCAAGCTTCTAGTAACTGTAACCCCGCCACTAATATTACAAACGCTAGTTGCTTCATTAGTAAAGCAGTAGTAGTAGAGATATAGGTAGCCAAGCTTCTAGTAACTGTAACCCCGCCACTAATATTACAAACGCTAGTTGTTTCATTAGTAAAGCAGTAGTAGTACAGATATAGGTAGTCAAGCTTCTAGTAACTGTAGTCACGCCACTAATATTACAAACGCTAGTTGCTTCAATAGTAAAGCGGTATTAGTAGAGATATAGGTATTCAAGCTTCTGGTAACTGTAGTCACGCCACTAATATTACAAACGCTAGTTACTTCATTAGTAAAGCAGTTGTAGTACAGATATAGGTAGCCAAACTTCTAGTAACTGTTACCCCGCCACTAATATTACAAACGATAGTTGCTTCATTACTAAAGCAGTAGTAGTAGAGATATAGGTAGCCAAACTTCTAGTAACTGTAACCCCGCCAATAATATTACAAACGCTAGTTGCTTCGTTTGTAAAGCAGTAGTAGTACAGATATAGGTAGTCAAGCTTCTAGTAACTGTAACCCCGCCACTAATATTACAAACGCTAGTTGCTTCGTTAGTAAAGCAGTAGTAGTACAGATATAGGTAGTCAAGCTTCTAGTAACTGTAGTCACGCCACTAATATTACAAACGCTAGTTGCTTCAATAGTAAAGCGGTAGTAGTAGAGATATAGGTATTCAAGCTTCTGGTAACTGTAGTCACGCCACTAATATTACAAACGCTAGTTGCTTCAATAGTAAAGCAGTTGTAGTACAGATATAGGTAGTCATGCTTCTAGTAACTGTAACCCCGCCACTAATATTACAAACGCTAGTTGCTTCGTTAGTAAAGCAGTAGTAGTACAGATATAGGTCGTCAAGCTTCTAGTAACTGTAGTCACGCCACTAATATTACAAACGCTAGTTGCTTCGTTAGTAAAGCAGTAGTAGTACAGATATAGGTAGTCAAGCTTCTAGTAACTGTAGTCACGCCACTAATATTACAAACGCTAGTTGCTTCAATAGTAAAGCAGTTGTAGTACAGATATAGGTAGTCATGCTTCTAGTAACTGTAGTCACGCTACTAATATTACAAACGCTAGTTGCTTCATTAGTAAAGCGGTAGTAGTAGAGATATAAGTATTCAAGCTTCTGGTAACTGTAGTCACGCCACTAATATTACAAACGCTAGTTGCTTCAATAGTAAAGCAGTTGTAGTACAGATATAGGTAGTCATGCTTCTAGTAACTGTAACCCCGCCACTAATATTACAAACGCTAGTTGCTTCGTTAGTAAAGCAGTAGTAGTACAGACATAGGTAGTCAAGCTTCTAGTAACTGTAACCCCGCCACTAATATTACAAACGCTAGTTGCTTCGTTAGTAAAGCAGTAGTAGTACAGATATAGGTAGTCAAGCTTCTAGTAACTGTAGTCACGCCACTAATATTACAAACGCTAGTTGCTTCAATAGTAAAGCAGTTGTAGTACAGATATAGGTAGTCATGCTTCTAGTAACTGTAGTCACGCTACTAATATTACAAACGCTAGTTGCTTCATTAGTAAAGCAGTTGTAGTACAGATATAGGTAGCCAAACTTCTAGTAACTGTTACCCCGCCACTAATATTACAAACGATAGTTGCTTCATTACTAAAGCAGTAGTAGTAGAGATATAGGTAGCCAAACTTCTAGTAACTGTAACCCCGCCACTAATATTACAAACGCTAGTTGCTTCATTAGTAAAGCAGTAGTAGTAGAGATATAGGTAGCCAAGCTTCTAGTAACTGTACCCCTGCCACTAATATTACAAACGCTAGTTGCTTCATTAGTAAAGCAGTAGTAGTAGAGATATAGTTAGCCAAGCTTCTAGTAACTGTAACCCCGCCACTAATATTACAAACGCTAGTTGCTTCATTAGTAAAGCAGTAGTAGTAGAGATATAGGTAGTCAAGCTTCTAGTAACTGTAACCCCGCCACTAATATTACAAACGCTAGTTGCTTCATTAGTAAAGCAGTAGTAGTACAGATATAGGTAGTCAAGCTTCTAGTAACTGTAACCCCGCCACTAATATTACAAACGCTAGTTGCTTCTTTAGTAAAGCAGTAGTAGTAGAGATATAGGTAGCCAAGCTTCTAGTAACTGTAGTCACGCCACTAATATTACAAACGCTAGTTGCTTCATTAGTAAAGCAGTAGTAGTACAGATATAGGTAGTCAAGCTTCTAGTAACTGTAACCCCGCCACTAATATTACAAACGCTAGTTGCTTCATTAGTAAAGCAGTAGTAGTAGAGATATAGGTAGCCAAGCTTCTAGTAACTGTAACCCCGCCACTAATATTACAAACGCTAGTTGCTTCATTAGTAAAGCAGTAGTAGTAGAGATATAGGTAGCCAAGCTTCTAGTAACTGTAGTCACGCCACTAATATTACAAATGCTAGTTGCTTCATTAGTAAAGCAGTAGTAGTACAGATATAGGTAGTCAAGCTTCTAGTAACTGTAACCCCGCCACTAATATTACAAACGATAGTTGCTTCATTAGTAAAGCAGTAGTAGTAGAGATATAGGTAGCCAAGCTTCTAGTAACTGTAGTCACGCCACTAATATTACAAACGCTAGTTGCTTCATTAGTAAAGCAGTAGTAGTACAGATATAGGTAGTCAAGCTTCTAGTAACTGTAACCCCGCCACTAATATTACAAACGCTAGTTGCTTCATTAGTAAAGCAGTAGTAGTAGAGATATAGGTAGCCAAGCTTCTAGTAACTGTAGTCACGCCACTAATATTACAAACGCTAGTTGCTTCATTATTAAAGCAGTAGTAGTACAGATATAGGTAGTCAAGCTTCTAGTAACTGTAACCCCGCCACTAATATTACAAACGCTAGTTGCTAGTAAAGCAGTAGTAGTAGAGATATAGGTAGCCAAGCTTATAGTAACTGTAACCCCGCCACTAATATTACAAACGCTAGTTGCTTCATTAGTAAAGCAGTAGTAGTACAGATATAGGTAGCCAAGCTTCTAGTAACTGTAACCCCGCCACTAATATTACAAACGCTAGTTGCTTCATTAGTAAAGCAGTTGTAGTACAGATATAGGTAGTCATGCTTCTAGTAACTGTAACCCCGCCACTAATATTACAAACGCTAGTTGCTTCGTTAGTAAAGCAGTAGTAGTACAGATATAGGTCGTCAAGCTTCTAGTAACTGTAGTCACGCCACTAATATTACAAACGCTAGTTGCTTCGTTAGTAAAGCAGTAGTAGTACAGATATAGGTAGTCAAGCTTCTAGTAACTGTAGTCACGCCACTAATATTACAAACGCTAGTTGCTTCAATAGTAAAGCAGTTGTAGTACAGATATAGGTAGTCATGCTTCTAGTAACTGTAGTCACGCTACTAATATTACAAACGCTAGTTGCTTCATTAGTAAAGCGGTAGTAGTAGAGATATAGGTATTCAAGCTTCTGGTAACTGTAGTCACGCCACTAATATTACAAACGCTAGTTGCTTCAATAGTAAAGCAGTTGTAGTACAGATATAGGTAGTCATGCTTCTAGTAACTGTAACCCCGCCACTAATATTACAAACGCTAGTTGCTTCGTTAGTAAAGCAGTAGTAGTACAGACATAGGTAGTCAAGCTTCTAGTAACTGTAACCCCGCCACTAATATTACAAACGCTAGTTGCTTCGTTAGTAAAGCAGTAGTAGTACAGATATAGGTAGTCAAGCTTCTAGTAACTGTAGTCACGCCACTAATATTACAAACGCTAGTTGCTTCAATAGTAAAGCAGTTGTAGTACAGATATAGGTAGTCATGCTTCTAGTAACTGTAGTCACGCTACTAATATTACAAACGCTAGTTGCTTCATTAGTAAAGCAGTTGTAGTACAGATATAGGTAGCCAAACTTCTAGTAACTGTTACCCCGCCACTAATATTACAAACGATAGTTGCTTCATTACTAAAGCAGTAGTAGTAGAGATATAGGTAGCCAAACTTCTAGTAACTGTAACCCCGCCACTAATATTACAAACGCTAGTTGCTTCATTAGTAAAGCAGTAGTAGTAGAGATATAGGTAGCCAAGCTTCTAGTAACTGTACCCCTGCCACTAATATTACAAACGCTAGTTGCTTCATTAGTAAAGCAGTAGTAGTAGAGATATAGTTAGCCAAGCTTCTAGTAACTGTAACCCCGCCACTAATATTACAAACGCTAGTTGCTTCATTAGTAAAGCAGTAGTAGTAGAGATATAGGTAGTCAAGCTTCTAGTAACTGTAACCCCGCCACTAATATTACAAACACTAGTTGCTTCATTAGTAAAGCAGTAGTAGTACAGATATAGGTAGTCAAGCTTCTAGTAACTGTAACCCCGCCACTAATATTACAAACGCTAGTTGCTTCTTTAGTAAAGCAGTAGTAGTAGAGATATAGGTAGCCAAGCTTCTAGTAACTGTAGTCACGCCACTAATATTACAAACGCTAGTTGCTTCATTAGTAAAGCAGTAGTAGTACAGATATAGGTAGTCAAGCTTCTAGTAACTGTAACCCCGCCACTAATATTACAAACGATAGTTGCTTCATTAGTAAAGCAGTAGTAGTAAAGATATAGGTAGCCAAGCTTCTAGTAACTGTAGTCACGCCACTAATATTACAAACGCTAGTTGCTTCATTAGTAAAGCAGTAGTAGTACAGATATAGGTAGTCAAGCTTCTAGTAACTGTAACCCCGCCACTAATATTACAAACGCTAGTTGCTTCATTAGTAAAGCAGTAGTAGTAGAGATATAGGTAGCCAAGCTTCTAGTAACTGTAGTCACGCCACTAATATTACAAACGCTAGTTGCTTCATTATTAAAGCAGTAGTAGTACAGATATAGGTAGTCAAGCTTCTAGTAACTGTAACCCCGCCACTAATATTACAAACGCTAGTTGCTAGTAAAGCAGTAGTAGTAGAGATATAGGTAGCCAAGCTTATAGTAACTGTAACCCCGCCACTAATATTACAAACGCTAGTTGCTTCATTAGTAAAGCAGTAGTAGTACAGATATAGGTAGCCAAGCTTCTAGTAACTGTAACACCGCCACTAATATTACAAACGCTAGTTGCTTCATTAGTAAAGCAGTAGTAGTAGAGATATAGGTAGCCAAGCTTCTAGTAACTGTAACCCCGCCACTAATATTACAAACGCTAGTTGCTTCATTAGTAAAGCAGTAGTAGTACAGATATAGATAGTCAAGCTTCTAGTAACTGTAGTCACGCCACTAATATTACAAACGCTAGTTGCTTCATTAGTAAAGCAGTAGTAGTACAGATATAGATAGCCAAGCTTCTAGTAACTGTAGTCACGCCACTAATATTACAAACGCTAGTTGCTTCATTAGTAAAGCAGTAGTAGTAGAGATATAGGTAGTCAAGCTTCTAGTAACTGTAACCCCGCCACTAATATTACAAATGCTAGTTGCTTCATTAGTAAAGCAGTAGTAGTACAGATATAGGTAGTCAAGCTTCTAGTAACTGTAACCCCGCCACTAATATTACAAACGCTAGTTGCTTCATTAGTAAAGCAGTAGTAGTAGAGATATAGGTAGCCAAGTTTCGAGTAACTGTAGTCACGCCACTAATATTACAAACGCTAGTTGCTTCATTAGTAAAGCAGTAGTAGTACAGATATAGGTAGTCAAGCTTCTAGTAACTGTAACCCCGCCACTAATATTACAAACGCTAGTTGCTTCATTAGTAAAGCAGTAGTAGTAGAGATATAGGTAGCCAAGCTTCTAGTAACTGTAGTCACGCCACTAATATTACAAACGCTAGTTGCTTCATTAGTAAAGCAGTAGTAGTACAGATATAGGTAGTCAAGCTTCTAGTAACTGTAACCCCGCCACTAATATTACAAACGCTAGTTGCTAGTAAAGCAGTAGTAGTAGACATATAGGTAGCCAAGCTACTAGTAACTGTAACCCCGCCACTAATATTACAAACGCTAGTTGCTAGTAAAGCAGTAGTAGTACAGATATAGGTAGCCAAGCTTCTAGTAACTGTAACCCGGCCACTAATATTACAAACGCTAGTTGCTTCATTAGTAAAGCAGTAGTAGTAGAGATATAGGTAGCCAAGCTTCTAGTAACTGTAACCCCGCTACTAATATTACAAACGCTAGTTGCTTCATTAGTAAAGCAGTAGTAGTACAGATATAGGTAGTCAAGCTTCTAGTAACTGTAGTCACGCCACTAATATTACAAACGCTAGTTGCTTCATTAGTAAAGCAGTAGTAGTACAGATATAGATAGCCAAGCTTCTAGTAACTGTAGTCACGCCACTAATATTACAAACGCTAGTTGCTTCATTAGTAAAGCAGTAGTAGTAGAGATATAGGTAGCCAAGTTTCGAGTAACTGTAGTCACGCCACTAATATTACAAACGCTAGTTGCTTCATTAGTAAAGCAGTAGTAGTACAGATATAGGTAGTCAAGCTTCTAGTAACTGTAACCCCGCCACTAATATTACAAACGCTAGTTGCTTCATTAGTAAAGCAGTAGTAGTAGAGATATAGGTAGCCAAGCTTCTAGTAACTGTAGTCACGCCACTAATATTACAAACGCTAGTTGCTTCATTAGTAAAGCAGTAGTAGTAGAGATATAGGTAGCCAAGTTTCGAGTAACGGTAGTCACGCCACTAATATTACAAACGCTAGTTGCTTCATTAGTAAAGCAGTAGTAGTACAGATATAGGTAGTCAAGCTTCTAGTAACTGTAACCCCGCCACTAATATTACAAACGCTAGTTGCTTTATTAGTAAAGCAGTAGTAGTAGAGATATAGGTAGCCAAGCTTCTAGTAACTGTAGTCACGCCACTAATATTACAAACGCTAGTTGCTTCATTAGTAAAGCAGTAGTAGTACAGATATAGGTAGTCAAGCTTCTAGTAACTGTAACCCCGCCACTAATATTACAAACGCTAGTTGCTAGTAAAGCAGTAGTAGTAGACATATAGGTAGCCAAGCTACTAGTAACTGTAACCCCGCCACTAATATTACAAACGCTAGTTGCTAGTAAAGCAGTAGTAGTACAGATATAGGTAGCCAAGCTTCTAGTAACTGTAACCCCGCCACTAATATTACAAACGCTAGTTGCTTCATTAGTAAAGCAGTAGTAGTAGAGATATAGGTAGCCAAGCTTCTAGTAACTGTAACCCCGCCACTAATATTACAAACGCTAGTTGCTTCATTAGTAAAGCAGTAGTAGTACAGATATAGGTAGTCAAGCTTCTAGTAACTGTAGTCACGCCACTAATATTACAAACGCTAGTTGCTTCATTAGTAAAGCAGTAGTAGTACAGATATAGGTAGCCAAGCTTCTAGTAACTGTCGTCACGCCACTAATATTACAAACGCTAGTTGCTTCATTAGTAAAGCAGTAGTAGTACAGATATAGGTAGTCAAGCTTCTAGTAACTGTAACCCCGCCACTAATATTACAAACGCTAGTTGCTTCATTAGTAAAGCAGTAGTAGTAGAGATATAGGTAGCCAAGCTTCTAGTAACTGTAGTCACGCCACTAATATTACAAACGCTAGTTGCTTCATTAGTAAAGCAGTAGTAGTACAGATATAGGTAGCCAAGCTTCTAGTAACTGTAGTCGCGCCACTAATATTACAAACGCTAGTTGCTTCATTAGTAAAGCAGTAGTAGTACAGATATAGGTAGCCAAGCTTCTAGTAACTGTAGTCACGCCACTAATATTACAAACGCTAGTTGCTTCATTAGTAAAGCAGTAGTAGTAGAGATATAGTTAGCCAAGCTTCTAGTAACTGTAACCCCGCCACTAATATTACAAACGCTAGTTGCTTCATTAGTAAAGCAGTAGTAGTACAGATATAGGTAGTCAAGCTTCTAGTAACTGTAACCCCGCCACTAATATTACAAACGCTAGTTGCTAGTAAAGCAGTAGTAGTACAGATATAGGTAGCCAAGCTTATAGTAACTGTAACCCCGCCACTAATATTACAAACGCTAGTTGCTTCATTAGTAAAGCAGTAGTAGTAGAGATATAGTTAGCCAAGCTTCTAGTAACTGTAACCCCGCCACTAATATTACAAACGCTAGTTGCTTCATTAGTAAAGCAGTAGAAGTACAGATATAGGTAGTCAAGCTTCTAGTAACTGTAACCCTGCCACTAATATTACAAACGCTAGTTGCTAGTAAAGCAGTAGTAGTAGAGATATAGGTAGCCAAGCTTATAGTAACTGTAACCCCGCCACTAATATTACAAACGCTAGTTGCTTCATTAGTAAAGCAGTAGTAGTAGAGATATAGTTAGCCAAGCTTCTAGTAACTGTAACCCCGCCACTAATATTACAAACGCTAGTTCCTTCATTACTAAAGCAGTAGTAGTAGAAATATAGGTAGCCAACTTTCTAGTAACTGTAACCCCGCCACTAATATTACAAACGCTAGTTGCTAGTAAAGCAGTAGTAGTAGAGATATAGGTAGCCAAGCTTCTAGTAACTGTAACCCCGCCACTAATATTACAAACGCTAGTTGCTCCATTAGTAAAGCAGTAGTAGAGATATAGGTAGTCAAGCTTCTAGTAACTGTAACCCCGCCACTAATATTACAAACGCTAGTTGCTAGTAAAGCAGTAGTAGTAGAGATATAGGTAGCCAAGCTTCTAGTAACTGTAACCCCGCCACTAATATTACAAACGCTAGTTGCTTCATTAGTAAAGCAGTAGTAGTAGAGATATAGTTAGCCAAGCTTCTAGTAACTGTAACCCCGCCACTAATATTACAAACGCTAGTTGCTTCATTAGTAAAGCAGTAGTAGTACAGATATAGGTAGTCAAGCTTCTAGTAACTGTAACCCCGCCACTAATATTACAAACGCTAGTTGCTAGTAAAGCAGTAGTAGTAGAGATATAGGTAGCCAAGCTTCTAGTAACTGTAACCCCGCCACTAATATTACAAACGCTAGTTCCTTCATTACTAAAGCAGTAGTAGTAGAAATATAGGTAGCCAACTTTCTAGTAACTGTAACCCCGCCACTAATATTACAAACGCTAGTTGCTTCATTAGTAAAGCAGTAGTAGTACAGATATAGGTAGTCAAGCTTCTAGTAACTGTAACCCTGCCACTAATATTACAAACGCTAGTTGCTAGTAAAGCAGTAGTAGTAGTAGAGATATAGGTAGCCAAGCTTATAGTAACTGTAACCCCGCCACTAATATTACAAACGCTAGTTGCTTCATTAGTAAAGCAGTAGTAGTAGAGATATAGTTAGCCAAGCTTCTAGTAACTGTAACCCCGCCACTAATATTACAAACGCTAGTTCCTTCATTACTAAAGCAGTAGTAGTAGAAATATAGGTAGCCAACTTTCTAGTAACTGTAACCCCGCCACTAATATTACAAACGCTAGTTGCTAGTAAAGCAGTAGTAGTAGAGATATAGGTAGCCAAGCTTCTAGTAACTGTAACCCCGCCACTAATATTACAAACGCTAGTTGCTCCATTAGTAAAGCAGTAGTAGAGATATAGGTAGTCAAGCTTCTAGTAACTGTAACCCCGCCACTAATATTACAAACGCTAGTTGCTAGTAAAGCAGTAGTAGTAGAGATATAGGTAGCCAAGCTTCTAGTAACTGTAACCCCGCCACTAATATTACAAACGCTAGTTGCTTCATTAGTAAAGCAGTAGTAGTAGAGATATAGTTAGCCAAGCTTCTAATAACTGTAACCCCGCCACTAATATTACAAACGCTAGTTGCTTCATTAGTAAAGCAGTAGTAGTACAGATATAGGTAGTCAAGCTTCTAGTAACTGTAACCCCGCCACTAATATTACAAACGCTAGTTGCTAGTAAAGCAGTAGTAGTAGAGATATAGGTAGCCAAGCTTCTAGTAACTGTAACCCCGCCACTAATATTACAAACGCTAGTTCCTTCATTACTAAAGCAGTAGTAGTAGAAATATAGGTAGCCAACTTTCTAGTAACTGTAACCCCGCCACTAATATTACAAACGCTAGTTGCTTCATTAGTAAAGCAGTAGTAGTACAGATATAGGTAGTCAAGCTTCTAGTAACTGTAACCCCGCCACTAATATTACAAACGCTAGTTGCTTCATTAGTAAAGCGGTAGTAGTAGAGATATAGGTAGTCAAGCTTCTAGTAACTGTAACCCCGCCACTAATATTACAAACGCTAGTTGCTTCATTAGTAAAGCGGTAGTAGTAGAGATATAGGTAGTCTTGCTTCTAGTACCAGTAGCAATTCCACTAATATTAAAAACGCTAGTTGCTTCATTAGTAAAGCAGTAGTAGTAGAGATATAGGTAGTCAAGCTTCTAGTAACTGTAACCCCGCCACTAATATTACAAACGCTAGTTGCTTCATTAGTAAAGCAGTAGTAGTAGAGATATAGGTAGTCAAGCTTCTAGTAACTGTAACCCCGCCACTAATATAACAAACGCTAGTTGCTTCATTAGTAAAGCGGTAGTAGTAGAGATATAGGTAGTCAAGCTTCTAGTAACTGTAACCCCGCCACTAATATTACAAACGCTAGTTGCTTCATTAGTAAAGCGGTAGTAGTAGAGATATAGGTAGCCAAGCTTCTAGTAACTGTAACCCCGCCACTAATATTACAAACGCTAGTTGCTTCATTAGTAAAGCGGTAGTAGTAGAGATATAGGTAGCCAAGCTTCTAGTAACTGTAACCCCGCCACTAATATTACAAACGCTAGTTGCTTCATTAGTAAAGCAGTAGTAGTAGAAATATAGGTAGCCAAGCTTCTAGTAACTGTAACCCCGCCACTAATATTACAAACGCTATTTGCTTCATTAGTAAAGCAGTAGTAGTAGAGATATAGGTAGCCAAGCTTCTAGTAACTGTAACCCCGCCACTAATATTACAAACGCTAGTTGCTTCGTTAGTAAAGCAGTAGTAGTAGAGATATAGGTAGCCAAGCTTTTAGTAACTGTAACCCCGCCACTAATATTACAAACGCTAGTTGCTTCATTAGTAAAGCAGTAGTAGTAGAGATATAGGTAGCCAAACTTCTAGTAACTGTAACCCCGCCACTAATATTACAAACGCTAGTTGCTTCATTAGTAAAACAGTAGTAGTACAGATATAGGTAGTCAAGCTTCTATCAACTGTAGTCACGCCACTAATATTACAAACGCTAGTTGCATCATTAGTAAAGCAGTAGTAGTAGAGATATAGGTAGTCTAGCTTCTAGTAACTGTAGTCACGCCACTAATATTACAAACGCTAGTTGCTTCATTAGTAAAGCAGTAGTAGTACAGATATAGGTAGCCAAGCTTCTAGTAACTGTAGTCGCGCCACTAATATTACAAACGCTAGTTGCTTCATTAGTAAAGCAGTAGTAGTACAGATATAGGTAGCCAAGCTTCTAGTAACTGTAGTCACGCCACTAATATTACAAACGCTAGTTGCTACATTAGTAAAGCAGTAGTAGTACAGATATAGGTAGCCAAGCTTCTAGTAACTGTAGTCGCGCCACTAATATTACAAACGCTAGTTGCTTCATTAGTAAAGCAGTAGTAGTACAGATATAGGTAGCCAAGCTTCTAGTAACTGTAGTCACGCCACTAATATTACAAACGCTAGTTGCTTCATTAGTAAAGCAGTAGTAGTACAGATATAGGTAGCCAAGCTTCTAGTAACTGTAGTCACGCCACTAATATTACAAACGCTAGTTGCTTCATTAGTAAAGCAGTAGTAGTACAGATATAGGTAGTCAAGCTTCTAGTAACTGTAACCCCGCCACTAATATTACAAACGCTAGTTGCTTCATTAGTAAAGCAGTAGTAGTAGAGATATAGGTAGCCGAGCTTCTAGTAACTGTAGTCACGCCACTAATATTACAAACGCTAGTTGCTTCATTAGTAAAGCAGTAGTAGTACAGATATAGGTAGTCAAGCTTCTAGTAACTGTAACCCCGCCACTAATATTACAAACGCTAGTTGCTAGTAAAGCAGTAGTAGTAGAGATATAGGTAGCCAAGCTTATAGTAACTGTAACCCCGCCACTAATATTACAAACGCTAGTTGCTTCATTAGTAAAGCAGTAGTAGTAGAGATATAGTTAGCCAAGCTTCTAGTAACTGTAACCCCGCCACTAATATTACAATCGCTAGTTGCTTCATTAGTAAAGCAGTAGTAGTACAGATATAGGTAGTCAAGCTTCTAGTAACTGTAACCCCGCCACTAATATTACAAACGCTAGTTGCTAGTAAAGCAGTAGTAGTAGAGATATAGGTAGCCAAGCTTCTAGTAACTGTAACCCCGCCACTAATATTACAAACGCTAGTTCCTTCATTACTAAAGCAGTAGTAGTAGAAATATAGGTAGCCAACTTTCTAGTAACTGTAACCCCGCCACTAATATTACAAACGCTAGTTGCTAGTAAAGCAGTAGTAGTAGAGATATAGGTAGCCAAGCTTCTAGTAACTGTAACCCCGCCACTAATATTACAAACGCTAGTTGCTCCATTAGTAAAGCAGTAGTAGAGATATAGGTAGTCAAGCTTCTAGTAACTGTAACCCCGCCACTAATATTACAAACGCTAGTTGCTAGTAAAGCAGTAGTAGTAGAGATATAGGTAGCCAAGCTTCTAGTAACTGTAACCCCGCCACTAATATTACAAACGCTAGTTGCTTCATTAGTAAAGCAGTAGTAGTAGAGATATAGTTAGCCAAGCTTCTAGTAACTGTAACCCCACCACTAATATTACAAACGCTAGTTGCTTCATTAGTAAAGCAGTAGTAGTACAGATATAGGTAGTCAAGCTTCTAGTAACTGTAACCCCGCCACTAATATTACAAACGCTAGTTGCTAGTAAAGCAGTAGTAGTAGAGATATAGGTAGCCAAGCTTCTAGTAACTGTAACCCCGTCACTAATATTACAAACGCTAGTTCCTTCATTACTAAAGCAGTAGTAGTAGAAATATAGGTAGCCAACTTTCTAGTAACTGTAACCCCGCCACTAATATTACAAACGCTAGTTGCTTCATTAGTAAAGCAGTAGTAGTAGAGATATAGGTAGTCAAGCTTCTAGTAACTGTAACCCCGCCACTAATATTACAAACTCTAGTTGCTTCATTAGTAAAGCAGTAGTAGTACAGATATAGGTAGTCAAGCTTCTAGTAACTGTAGTCACGCCACTAATATTACAAACGCTAGTTGCTTCATTAGTAAAGCGGTAGTAGTAGAGATATAGGTAGTCAAGCTTCTAGTACCAGTAGCAATTCCACTAATACTAAAAACGCTAGTTGCTTCATTAGTAAAGCAGTAGTAGTAGAGATATAGGTAGTCAAGCTTCTAGTAACTGTAACCCCGCCACTAATATTACAAACGCTAGTTGCTTCATTAGTAAAGCAGTAGTAGTAGAGATATAGGTAGTCAAGCTTCTAGTAACTGTAACCCCGCCACTAATATTACAAACGCTAGTTGCTTCATTAGTAAAGCGGTAGTAGTAGAGATATAGGTAGTCAAGCTTCTAGTAACTGTAACCCCGCCACTAATATTACAAACGCTAGTTGCTTCATTAGTAAAGCGGTAGTAGTAGAGATATAGGTAGCCAAGCCTCTAGTAACTGTAACCCCGCCACTAATATTACAAACGCTAGTTGCTTCATTAGTAAAGAGGTAGTAGTAGAGATATAGGTAGCCAAGCTTCTAGTAACTGTAACCCCGCCACTAATATTACAAACGCTAGTTGCTTCATTAGTAAAGCGGTAGTAGTAGAGATATAGGTAGCCAAGCTTCTAGTAACTGTAACCCCGCCACTAATATTACAAACGCTAGTTGCTAGTAAAGCAGTAGTAGTAGAGATATAGGTAGCCAAGCTTCTAGTAACTGTAACCCCGCCACTAATATTACAAACGCTAGTTGCTTCATTAGTAAAGCAGTAGTAGTAGAGATATAGTTAGCCAAGCTTCTAGTAACTGTAACCCCACCACTAATATTACAAACGCTAGTTGCTTCATTAGTAAAGCAGTAGTAGTACAGATATAGGTAGTCAAGCTTCTAGTAACTGTAACCCCGCCACTAATATTACAAACGCTAGTTGCTAGTAAAGCAGTAGTAGTAGAGATATAGGTAGCCAAGCTTCTAGTAACTGTAACCCCGTCACTAATATTACAAACGCTAGTTCCTTCATTACTAAAGCAGTAGTAGTAGAAATATAGGTAGCCAACTTTCTAGTAACTGTAACCCCGCCACTAATATTACAAACGCTAGTTGCTTCATTAGTAAAGCAGTAGTAGTAGAGATATAGGTAGTCAAGCTTCTAGTAACTGTAACCCCGCCACTAATATTACAAACTCTAGTTGCTTCATTAGTAAAGCAGTAGTAGTATAGATATAGGTAGTCAAGCTTCTAGTAACTGTAGTCACGCCACTAATATTACAAACGCTAGTTGCTTCATTAGTAAAGCGGTAGTAGTAGAGATATAGGTAGTCAAGCTTCTAGTACCAGTAGCAATTCCACTAATATTAAAAACGCTAGTTGCTTCATTAGTAAAGCAGTAGTAGTAGAGATATAGGTAGTCAAGCTTCTAGTAACTGTAACCCCGCCACTAATATTACAAACGCTAGTTGCTTCATTAGTAAAGCAGTAGTAGTAGAGATATAGGTAGTCAAGCTTCTAGTAACTGTAACCCCGCCACTAATATTACAAACGCTAGTTGCTTCATTAGTAAAGCGGTAGTAGTAGAGATATAGGTAGTCAAGCTTCTAGTAACTGTAACCCCGCCACTAATATTACAAACGCTAGTTGCTTCATTAGTAAAGCGGTAGTAGTAGAGATATAGGTAGCCAAGCCTCTAGTAACTGTAACCCCGCCACTAATATTACAAACGCTAGTTGCTTCATTAGTAAAGAGGTAGTAGTAGAGATATAGGTAGCCAAGCTTCTAGTAACTGTAACCCCGCCACTAATATTACAAACGCTAGTTGCTTCATTAGTAAAGCGGTAGTAGTAGAGATATAGGTAGCCAAGCTTCTAGTAACTGTAACCCCGCCACTAATATTACAAACGCTAGTTGCTAGTAAAGCAGTAGTAGTAGAAATATAGGTAGCCAAGCTTCTAGTAACTGTAACCCCGCCACTAATATTACAAACGCTATTTGCTTCATTAGTAAAGCAGTAGTAGTAGAGATATAGGTAGCCAAGCTTCTAGTAACTGTAACCCCGCCACTAATATTACAAACGCTAGTTGCTTCGTTAGTAAAGCAGTAGTAGTAGAGATATAGGTAGCCAAGCTTCTAGTAACTGTAACCCCGCCACTAATTTTACAAACGCTAGTTGCTTCATTAGTAAAGCAGTAGTAGTAGAGATATAGGTAGCCAAACTTCTAGTAACTGTAACCCCGCCACTAATATTACAAACGCTAGTTGCTTCATTAGTAAAGCAGTAGTAGTACAGATATAGGTAGTCAAGCTTCTATCAACTGTAGTCACGCCACTAATATTACAAACGCTAGTTGCATCATTAGTAAAGCAGTAGTAGTAGAGATATAGGTAGTCAAGCTTCTAGTAACTGTAGTCACGCCACTAATATTACAAACGCTAGTTGCTTCATTAGTAAAGCAGTAGTACTACAGATATAGGTAGTCAAGCTTCTAGTAACTGTAACCCCGCCACTAATATTACAAACGCTAGTTGCTTCATTAGTAAAGCAGTAGTAGTAGAGATATAGGTAGTCAAGCTTTTAGTAACTGTAGTCACGCCACTAATATTACAAACGCTAGTTGCTTCATTAGTAAAGCAGTAGTAGTAGAGATATAGGTAGTCATGCTTCTAGTAACTGTAACCCCGCCACTAATATTACAAACGCTAGTTGCTTCATTAGTAAAGCAGTAGTAGTAGAGATATAGGTAGTCAAGCTTCTATTAACTGTAACCCCGCCACTAATATTACAAACGCTAGTTGCTTCATTAGTAAAGCAGTAGTAGTAGAGATATAGGTAGTCAAGCTTCTAGTAACTGTAACCCCGCCACTAATATTACAAACGCTAGTTGCTTCATTAGTAAAGCGGTAGTAGTAGAGATATAGGTAGTCAAGCTTCTAGTAACTGTAACCCCACCACTAATATTACAAACGCTAGTTGCTTCATTAGTTAAGCGGTAGTAGTAGAGATATAGGTAGCCAAGCTTCTAGTAACTGTAACCCCGCAACTAATATTAAAACGCTAGTTGCTTCATTAGTAAAGCAGTAGTAGTAGTGATATAGGTAGCCAAGCTTCTAGTAACTGTAACCCCGCCACTAATATTACAAACGCTAGTTGCTTCATTAGTAAAGAGGTAGTAGTAGAGATATAGGTAGCCAAGCTTCTAGTAACTGTAACCCCGCCACTAATATTACAAACGCTAGATGCTTCATTAGTAAAGCGGTAGTAGTAGAGATATAGGTAGCCAAGCTTCTAGTAACTGTAGTCACGCCACTAACATTACGAACGCTAGTTGCTTCATTAGTAAAGCAGTAGTAGTACAGATATAGGTAGTCAAGCTTCTAGTAACTGTAACCCCGCCACTAATATTACAAACGCTAATTGCTTCATTAGTAAAGCAGTAGTAGTAGAGATATAGGTAGTCAAGCTTCTAGTAACTGTAACCCCGCCACTAATATTACAAACGCTAGTTGCTTCATTAGTAAAGCGGTAGTAGTAGAGATATAGGTAGCCAAGCTTCTAGTAACTGTAACCCCGCCACTAATATTACAAACGCTAGTTGCTTCATTAGTAAAGCAGTAGTAGTAGAGATATAGGTATCCAAGCTTCTAGTAACTGTAACCCCCCCACTAATATTACAAACGCTAGTTGCTTCATTAGTAAAGCAGTAGTAGTAGAGATATAGGTAGTCAAGCTTCTAGTAACTGTAACCCCGCCACTAATATTACAAACGCTAGTTGCTTCATTAGTAAAGCGGTAGTAGTAGAGATATAGGTATCCAAGCTTCTAGTAACTGTAACCCCGCCACTAATATTACAAAAGCTAGTTGCTTCATTAGTAAAGCGGTAGTAGTAGAGATATAGGTAGCCAAGCTTCTAGTAACTGTAACCCCACCACTAATATTACAAACGCTAGTTGCTTCATTAGTAAAGCGGTAGTAGTAGAGATATAGGTAGCCAAGCTTCTAGTAACTGTAACCCCGCCACTAATATTACAAACGCTAGTTGCTTCATTAGTAAAGCAGTAGTAGTAGAGATATAGGTAGTCAAGCTTCTAGTAACTGTAACACCGCCACTAATATTACAAACGCTAGTTGCTTCATTAGTAAAGCGGTAGTAGTAGAGATATAGGTATCCAAGCTTCTAGTAACTGTAACCCCGCCACTAATATTACAAACGCTAGTTGCTTCATTAGTAAAGCGATAGTAGTAGAGATATAGGTAGCCAAGCTTCTAGTAACTGTAACCCCACCACTAATATTACAAACGCTAGTTGCTTCATTAGTAAAGCGGTAGTAGTAGAGATATAGGTAGCCAAGCTTCTAGTAACTGTAACCCCGCCACTAATATTACAAACGCTAGTTGCTTCATTAGTAAAGCAGTAGTAGTAGTGATATAGGTAGCCAAGCTTCTAGTAACTGTAACCCCGCCACTAATATTACAAACGCTAGTTGCTTCATTAGTAAAGCAGTAGTAGTAGAGATATAGGTAGTCAAGCTTCTAGTAACTTTAACCCCGCCACTAATATTACAAACGCTAGTTGCTTCATTAGTAAAGCAGTAGTAGTAGAGATAAAGGTAGTCAAGTTTCTAGTAACTGTAACCCCGCCACTAATATTACAAACGCTAGTTGCTTCATTAGTAAAGCAGTAGTAATAGAGATATAGGTATCCAAGCTTCTAGTAACTGTAACCCCACCACTAATATTACAAACGCTAGTTGCTTCATTAGTAAAGCGGTAGTAGTAGAGATATAGGTAGCCAAGCTTCTAGTAACTGTAACCCCGCCACTAATATTACAAACGCTAGTTGCTTCATTAGTCAAGCAGTCGTAGTTGAGATATAGGTATCCAAGCTTCTAGTAACTGTAACCCCGCCACTAATATTACAAACGCTAGTTGCTTCATTAGTAAAGCAGTAGTAGTAGAGATATAGGTAGTCAAGCTTCTAGTAACTGTAACCCCGCCACTAATATTACAAACGCTAGTTGCTTCATTAGTAAAGCGGTAGTAGTAGAGATATAGGTATCCAAGCTTCTAGTAACTGTAACCCCGCCACTAATATTACAAACGCTAGTTGCTTCATTAGTAAAGCGGTAGTAGTAGAGATATAGGTAGCCAAGTTTCTAGTAACTGTAGTCACGCCACTAACATTACAAACGCTAGTTGCTTCATTAGTAAAGCAGTAGTAGTACAGATATAGGTAGCCAAGCTTCTAGTAACTGTAACCCCACCACTAATATTACAAACGCTAGTTGCTTCATTAGTAAAGCGGTAGTAGTAGAGATATAGGTAGCCAAGCTTCTAGTAACTGTAACCCCGCCACTAATATTACAAACGCTAGTTGCTTCATTAGTAAAGCAGTAGTAGTAGAGATATAGGTAGTCAAGCTTCTAGTAACTGTAACCCCGCCACTAATATTACAAACGCTAGTTGCTTCATTAGTAAAGCGGTAGTAGTAGAGATATAGGTATCCAAGCTTCTAGTAACTGTAACCCCGCCACTAATATTACAAACGCTAGTTGCTTCATTAGTAAAGCGGTAGTAGTAGAGATATAGGTAGCCAAGCTTCTAGTAACTGTAACCCCGCCACTAATGTTACAAACGCTATTTGCTTCATTAGTAATTCAGTAGTAGTAGAGATATAGGTAGCCAAGCTTCTAGTAACTGTAACCTCGCCACTAATATTACAAACGCTAGTTGCTTCATTAGTAAAGCAGTAGTAGTAGAGATATAGGTAGTCAAGCTTCTAGTAACTGTAACCCCGCCACTAATATTACAAACGCTAGTTGCTTCATTAGTAAAGCAGTAGTAGTAGAGATATAGGTATTCAAGCTTCTAGTAACTGTAACCCCGCCACTAATATTACAAACGCTAGTTGCTTCATTAGTAAAGCAGTAGTAGTAGAGATATAGGTATCCAAGCTTCTAGTAACTGTAACCCCACCACTAATATTACAAACGCTAGTTGCTTCATTAGTAAAGCGGTAGTAGTAGAGATATAGGTAGCCAAGCTTCTAGTAACTGTAACCCCGCCACTAATATTACAAACGCTAGTTGCTTCATTAGTAAAGCAGTAGTAGTAGAGATATAGGTAGTCAAGCTTCTAGTAACTGTAACCCCGCCACTAATATTACAAACGCTAGTTGCTTCATTAGTAAAGCGGTAGTAGTAGAGATATAGGTATCCAAGCTTCTAGTAACTGTAACCCCGCCACTAATATTACAAACGCTAGTTGCTTCATTAGTAAAGCGGTAGTAGTAGAGATATAGGTAGCCAAGCTTCTAGTAACTGTAACCCCGCCACTAATATTACAAACGCTAGTTGCTTCATTAGTAATTCAGTAGTAGTAGAGATATAGGTAGCCAAGCTTCTTGTAACTGTCCCCCCGCCACTAATATTACAAACGATAGTTGCTTCGTTAGTAAAGCAGTAGTAGTAGAGATATAGGTAGCCAAGTTTCTAGTAACTGTAACCCCGCCACTAATGTTACAAACGCTATTTGCTTCATTAGTAAAGCAGTAGTAGTAGAGACATAGGTAGTCAAGCTTCTAGTAACTGTAACCCCGCCACTAATGTTACAAACGCTATTTGCTTCATTAGTAATTCAGTAGTAGTAGAGATATAGGTAGCCAAGCTTCTAGTAACTGTAACCTCGCCACTAATATTACAAACGCTAGTTGCTTCATTAGTAATTCAGTAGTAGTAGAGATATAGGTAGCCAAGCTTCTAGTAACTGTAACCCCGCCACTAATATTACAAACGCTAGTTGCTTCATTAGTAATTCAGTAGTAGTAGAGATATAGGTAGCCAAGCTTCTAGTAACTGTAACCCCGCCACTAATGTTACAAACGCTATTTGCTTCATTAGTAATTCAGTAGTAGTAGAGATATAGGTAGCCAAGCTTCTAGTAACTGTAACCCCGCCACTAATATTACAAACGCTAGTTGCTTCATTAGTAATTCAGTAGTAGTAGAGATATAGGTAGCCAAGCTTCTAGTAACTGTAACCTCGCCACTAATATTACAAACGCTAGTTGCTTCATTAGTAATTCAGTAGTAGTAGAGATATAGGTAGTCAAGCTTCTAGTAACTGTAACCCCGCCACTAATGTTACAAACGCTATTTGCTTCATTAGTAATTCAGTAGTAGTAGAGATATAGGTAGTCAAGCTTCTAGTAACTGTAACCCCGCCACTAATGTTACAAACGCTATTTGCTTCATTAGTAATTTAGTAGTAGTATAGATATAGGTAGCCAAGCTTCTAGTAACTGTAACCCCGCCACTAATATTACAAACGCTAGTTGCTTCATTAGTAAAGCAGTAGTAGTAGAGATATAGGTATTCAAGCTTCTAGTAACTGTAACCCCGCCACTAATATTACAAACGCTAGTTGCTTCATTAGTAAAGCAGTAGTAGTAGAGATATAGGTATCCAAGCTTCTAGTAACTGTAACCCCGCCACTAATATTACAAACGCTAGTTGCTTCATTAGTAAAGCAGTAGTAGTAGAGATATAGGTAGTCAAGCTTCTAGTAACTGTAACCCCGCCACTAATATTACAAACGCTAGTTGCTTCATTAGTAAAGCGGTAGTAGTAGAGATATAGGTATCCAAGCTTCTAGTAACTGTAACCCCGCCACTAATATTACAAACGCTAGTTGCTTCATTAGTAAAGCAGTAGTAGTACAGATATAGGTAGTCAAGCTTCTAGTAACTGTAACCCCGCCACTAATATTACAAACGCTAGTTGCTAGTAAAGCAGTAGTAGTAGAGATATAGGTAGCCAAGCTTCTAGTAACTGTAACCCCGCCACTAATATTACAAACGCTAGTTCCTTCATTACTAAAGCAGTAGTAGTAGAAATATAGGTAGCCAACTTTCTAGTAACTGTAACCCCGCCACTAATATTACAAACGCTAGTTGCTAGTAAAGCAGTAGTAGTAGAGATATAGGTAGCCAAGCTTCTAGTAACTGTAACCCCGCCACTAATATTACAAACGCTAGTTGCTCCATTAGTAAAGCAGTAGTAGAGATATAGGTAGTCAAGCTTCTAGTAACTGTAACCCCGCCACTAATATTACAAACGCTAGTTGCTAGTAAAGCAGTAGTAGTAGAGATATAGGTAGCCAAGCTTCTAGTAACTGTAACCCCGCCACTAATATTACAAACGCTAGTTGCTTCATTAGTAAAGCAGTAGTAGTAGAGATATAGTTAGCCAAGCTTCTAGTAACTGTAACCCCACCACTAATATTACAAACGCTAGTTGCTTCATTAGTAAAGCAGTAGTAGTACAGATATAGGTAGTCAAGCTTCTAGTAACTGTAACCCCGCCACTAATATTACAAACGCTAGTTGCTAGTAAAGCAGTAGTAGTAGAGATATAGGTAGCCAAGCTTCTAGTAACTGTAACCCCGTCACTAATATTACAAACGCTAGTTCCTTCATTACTAAAGCAGTAGTAGTAGAAATATAGGTAGCCAACTTTCTAGTAACTGTAACCCCGCCACTAATATTACAAACGCTAGTTGCTTCATTAGTAAAGCAGTAGTAGTAGAGATATAGGTAGTCAAGCTTCTAGTAACTGTAACCCCGCCACTAATATTACAAACTCTAGTTGCTTCATTAGTAAAGCAGTAGTAGTACAGATATAGGTAGTCAAGCTTCTAGTAACTGTAGTCACGCCACTAATATTACAAACGCTAGTTGCTTCATTAGTAAAGCGGTAGTAGTAGAGATATAGGTAGTCAAGCTTCTAGTACCAGTAGCAATTCCACTAATATTAAAAACGCTAGTTGCTTCATTAGTAAAGCAGTAGTAGTAGAGATATAGGTAGTCAAGCTTCTAGTAACTGTAACCCCGCCACTAATATTACAAACGCTAGTTGCTTCATTAGTAAAGCAGTAGTAGTAGAGATATAGGTAGTCAAGCTTCTAGTAACTGTAACCCCGCCACTAATATTACAAACGCTAGTTGCTTCATTAGTAAAGCGGTAGTAGTAGAGATATAGGTAGTCAAGCTTCTAGTAACTGTAACCCCGCCACTAATATTACAAACGCTAGTTGCTTCATTAGTAAAGCGGTAGTAGTAGAGATATAGGTAGCCAAGCCTCTAGTAACTGTAACCCCGCCACTAATATTACAAACGCTAGTTGCTTCATTAGTAAAGAGGTAGTAGTAGAGATATAGGTAGCCAAGCTTCTAGTAACTGTAACCCCGCCACTAATATTACAAACGCTAGTTGCTTCATTAGTAAAGCGGTAGTAGTAGAGATATAGGTAGCCAAGCTTCTAGTAACTGTAACCCCGCCACTAATATTACAAACGCTAGTTGCTAGTAAAGCAGTAGTAGTAGAGATATAGGTAGCCAAGCTTCTAGTAACTGTAACCCCGCCACTAATATTACAAACGCTAGTTGCTTCATTAGTAAAGCAGTAGTAGTAGAGATATAGTTAGCCAAGCTTCTAGTAACTGTAACCCCACCACTAATATTACAAACGCTAGTTGCTTCATTAGTAAAGCAGTAGTAGTACAGATATAGGTAGTCAAGCTTCTAGTAACTGTAACCCCGCCACTAATATTACAAACGCTAGTTGCTAGTAAAGCAGTAGTAGTAGAGATATAGGTAGCCAAGCTTCTAGTAACTGTAACCCCGTCACTAATATTACAAACGCTAGTTCCTTCATTACTAAAGCAGTAGTAGTAGAAATATAGGTAGCCAACTTTCTAGTAACTGTAACCCCGCCACTAATATTACAAACGCTAGTTGCTTCATTAGTAAAGCAGTAGTAGTAGAGATATAGGTAGTCAAGCTTCTAGTAACTGTAACCCCGCCACTAATATTACAAACTCTAGTTGCTTCATTAGTAAAGCAGTAGTAGTACAGATATAGGTAGTCAAGCTTCTAGTAACTGTAGTCACGCCACTAATATTACAAACGCTAGTTGCTTCATTAGTAAAGCGGTAGTAGTAGAGATATAGGTAGTCAAGCTTCTAGTACCAGTAGCAATTCCACTAATATTAAAAACGCTAGTTGCTTCATTAGTAAAGCAGTAGTAGTAGAGATATAGGTAGTCAAGCTTCTAGTAACTGTAACCCCGCCACTAATATTACAAACGCTAGTTGCTTCATTAGTAAAGCAGTAGTAGTAGAGATATAGGTATTCAAGCTTCTAGTAACTGTAACCCCGCCACTAATATTACAAACGCTAGTTGCTTCATTAGTAAAGCAGTAGTAGTAGAGATATAGGTATCCAAGCTTCTAGTAACTGTAACCCCACCACTAATATTACAAACGCTAGTTGCTTCATTAGTAAAGCGGTAGTAGTAGAGATATAGGTAGCCAAGCTTCTAGTAACTGTAACCCCGCCACTAATATTACAAACGCTAGTTGCTTCATTAGTAAAGCAGTAGTAGTAGAGATATAGGTATCCAAGCTTCTAGTAACTGTAACCCCGCCACTAATATTACAAACGCTAGTTGCTTCATTAGTAAAGCGGTAGTAGTAGAGATATAGGTAGCCAAGCTTCTAGTAACTGTAACCCCGCCACTAATATTACAAACGCTAGTTGCTTCATTAGTAATTCAGTAGTAGTAGAGATATAGGTAGCCAAGCTTCTTGTAACTGTCCCCCCGCCACTAATATTACAAACGATAGTTGCTTCGTTAGTAAAGCAGTAGTAGTAGAGATATAGGTAGCCAAGTTTCTAGTAACTGTAACCCCGCCACTAATGTTACAAACGCTATTTGCTTCATTAGTAAAGCAGTAGTAGTAGAGATATAGGTAGTCAAGCTTCTAGTAACTGTAACCCCGCCACTAATGTTACAAACGCTATTTGCTTCATTAGTAATTCAGTAGTAGTAGAGATATAGGTAGCCAAGCTTCTAGTAACTGTAACCTCGCCACTAATATTACAAACGCTAGTTGCTTCATTAGTAATTCAGTAGTAGTAGAGATATAGGTAGCCAAGCTTCTAGTAACTGTAACCCCGCCACTAATATTACAAACGCTAGTTGCTTCATTAGTAATTCAGTAGTAGTAGAGATATAGGTAGCCAAGCTTCTAGTAACTGTAACCCCGCCACTAATGTTACAAACGCTATTTGCTTCATTAGTAATTCAGTAGTAGTAGAGATATAGGTAGCCAAGCTTCTAGTAACTGTAACCCCGCCACTAATATTACAAACGCTAGTTGCTTCATTAGTAATTCAGTAGTAGTAGAGATATAGGTAGCCAAGCTTCTAGTAACTGTAACCTCGCCACTAATATTACAAACGCTAGTTGCTTCATTAGTAATTCAGTAGTAGTAGAGATATAGGTAGTCAAGCTTCTAGTAACTGTAACCCCGCCACTAATGTTACAAACGCTATTTGCTTCATTAGTAATTCAGTAGTAGTAGAGATATAGGTAGTCAAGCTTCTAGTAACTGTAACCCCGCCACTAATGTTACAAACGCTATTTGCTTCATTAGTAATTTAGTAGTAGTATAGATATAGGTAGCCAAGCTTCTAGTAACTGTAACCCCGCCACTAATATTACAAACGCTAGTTGCTTCATTAGTAAAGCAGTAGTAGTAGAGATATAGGTAGTCAAGCTTCTAGTAACTGTAACCCCGCCACTAATATTACAAACGCTAGTTGCTTCATTAGTAAAGCAGTAGTAGTAGAGATATAGGTATTCAAGCTTCTAGTAACTGTAACCCCGCCACTAATATTACAAACGCTAGTTGCTTCATTAGTAAAGCAGTAGTAGTAGAGATATAGGTATCCAAGCTTCTAGTAACTGTAACCCCGCCACTAATATTACAAACGCTAGTTGCTTCATTAGTAAAGCAGTAGTAGTAGAGATATAGGTAGTCAAGCTTCTAGTAACTGTAACCCCGCCACTAATATTACAAACGCTAGTTGCTTCATTAGTAAAGCGGTAGTAGTAGAGATATAGGTAGCCAAGCTTCTAGTAACTGTAACCCCGCCACTAATATTACAAACGCTAGTTGCTTCATTAGTAAAGCGGTAGTAGTAGAGATATAGGTAGCCAAGCTTCTAGTAACTGTAACCCCGCCACTAATATTACAAACGCTAGTTGCTTCATTAGTAATTCAGTAGTAGTAGAGATATAGGTAGCCAAGCTTCTTGTAACTGTCCCCCCGCCACTAATATTACAAACGATAGTTGCTTCGTTAGTAAAGCAGTAGTAGTAGAGATATAGGTAGCCAAGTTTCTAGTAACTGTAACCCCGCCACTAATGTTACAAACGCTATTTGCTTCATTAGTAAAGCAGTAGTAGTAGAGATATAGGTAGTCAAGCTTCTAGTAACTGTAACCCCGCCACTAATGTTACAAACGCTATTTGCTTCATTAGTAATTCAGTAGTAGTAGAGATATAGGTAGCCAAGCTTCTAGTAACTGTAACCTCGCCACTAATATTACAAACGCTAGTTGCTTCATTAGTAATTCAGTAGTAGTAGAGATATAGGTAGCCAAGCTTCTAGTAACTGTAACCCCGCCACTAATATTACAAACGCTAGTTGCTTCATTAGTAATTCAGTAGTAGTAGAGATATAGGTAGCCAAGCTTCTAGTAACTGTAACCCCGCCACTAATGTTACAAACGCTATTTGCTTCATTAGTAATTCAGTAGTAGTAGAGATATAGGTAGCCAAGCTTCTAGTAACTGTAACCCCGCCACTAATATTACAAACGCTAGTTGCTTCATTAGTAATTCAGTAGTAGTAGAGATATAGGTAGCCAAGCTTCTAGTAACTGTAACCTCGCCACTAATATTACAAACGCTAGTTGCTTCATTAGTAAAGCGGTAGTAGTAGAGATATAGGTAGCCAAGCTTCTAGTAACTGTAACCCCGCCACTAATATTACAAACGCTAGTTGCTTCATTAGTAAAGCAGTAGTAGTAGAAATATAGGTAGCCAAGCTTCTAGTAACTGTAACCCCGCCACTAATATTACAAACGCTATTTGCTTCATTAGTAAAGCAGTAGTAGTAGAGATATAGGTAGCCAAGCTTCTAGTAACTGTAACCCCGCCACTAATATTACAAACGCTAGTTGCTTCGTTAGTAAAGCAGTAGTAGTAGAGATATAGGTAGCCAATCTTCTAGTAACTGTAACCCCGCCACTAATTTTACAAACGCTAGTTGCTTCATTAGTAAAGCAGTAGTAGTAGAGATATAGGTAGCCAAACTTCTAGTAACTGTAACCCCGCCACTAATATTACAAACGCTAGTTGCTTCATTAGTAAAGCAGTAGTAGTACAGATATAGGTAGTCAAGCTTCTATCAACTGTAGTCACGCCACTAATATTACAAACGCTAGTTGCATCATTAGTAAAGCAGTAGTAGTAGAGATATAGGTAGTCAAGCTTCTAGTAACTGTAGTCACGCCACTAATATTACAAACGCTAGTTGCTTCATTAGTAAAGCAGTAGTACTACAGATATAGGTAGTCAAGCTTCTAGTAACTGTAACCCCGCCACTAATATTACAAACGCTAGTTGCTTCATTAGTAAAGCAGTAGTAGTAGAGATATAGGTAGTCAAGCTTTTAGTAACTGTAGTCACGCCACTAATATTACAAACGCTAGTTGCTTCATTAGTAAAGCAGTAGTAGTAGAGATATAGGTAGTCAAGCTTCTAGTAACTGTAACCCCGCCACTAATATTACAAACGCTAGTTGCTTCATTAGTAAAGCAGTAGTAGTAGAGATATAGGTAGTCAAGCTTCTATTAACTGTAACCCCGCCACTAATATTACAAACGCTAGTTGCTTCATTAGTAAAGCAGTAGTAGTAGAGATATAGGTAGTCAAGCTTCTAGTAACTGTAACCCCGCCACTAATATTACAAACGCTAGTTGCTTCATTAGTAAAGCGGTAGTAGTAGAGATATAGGTATCCAAGCTTCTAGTAACTGTAACCCCGCCACTAATATTACAAACGCTAGTTGCTTCATTAGTAAAGCGGTAGTTGTAGAGATATAGGTAGTCAAGCTTCTAGTAACTGTAACCCCACCACTAATATTACAAACGCTAGTTGCTTCATTAGTAAAGCGGTAGTAGTAGAGATATAGGTATCCAAGCTTCTAGTAACTGTAACCCCGCCACTAATATTACAAACGCTAGTTGCTTCATTAGTAAAGCGGTAGTAGTAGAGATATAGGTAGCCAAGCTTCTAGTAACTGTAACCCCGCCACTAATATTACAAACGCTAGTTGCTTCATTAGTAATTCAGTAGTAGTAGAGATATAGGTAGCCAAGCTTCTTGTAACTGTCCCCCCGCCACTAATATTACAAACGATAGTTGCTTCGTTAGTAAAGCAGTAGTAGTAGAGATATAGGTAGCCAAGTTTCTAGTAACTGTAACCCCGCCACTAATGTTACAAACGCTATTTGCTTCATTAGTAAAGCAGTAGTAGTAGAGATATAGGTAGTCAAGCTTCTAGTAACTGTAACCCCGCCACTAATGTTACAAACGCTATTTGCTTCATTAGTAATTCAGTAGTAGTAGAGATATAGGTAGCCAAGCTTCTAGTAACTGTAACCTCGCCACTAATATTACAAACGCTAGTTGCTTCATTAGTAATTCAGTAGTAGTAGAGATATAGGTAGCCAAGCTTCTAGTAACTGTAACCCCGCCACTAATATTACAAACGCTAGTTGCTTCATTAGTAATTCAGTAGTAGTAGAGATATAGGTAGCCAAGCTTCTAGTAACTGTAACCCCGCCACTAATGTTACAAACGCTATTTGCTTCATTAGTAATTCAGTAGTAGTAGAGATATAGGTAGCCAAGCTTCTAGTAACTGTAACCCCGCCACTAATATTACAAACGCTAGTTGCTTCATTAGTAATTCAGTAGTAGTAGAGATATAGGTAGCCAAGCTTCTAGTAACTGTAACCTCGCCACTAATATTACAAACGCTAGTTGCTTCATTAGTAATTCAGTAGTAGTAGAGATATAGGTAGTCAAGCTTCTAGTAACTGTAACCCCGCCACTAATGTTACAAACGCTATTTGCTTCATTAGTAATTCAGTAGTAGTAGAGATATAGGTAGTCAAGCTTCTAGTAACTGTAACCCCGCCACTAATGTTACAAACGCTATTTGCTTCATTAGTAATTTAGTAGTAGTATAGATATAGGTAGCCAAGCTTCTAGTAACTGTAACCCCGCCACTAATATTACAAACGCTAGTTGCTTCATTAGTAAAGCAGTAGTAGTAGAGATATAGGTAGTCAAGCTTCTAGTAACTGTAACCCCGCCACTAATATTACAAACGCTAGTTGCTTCATTAGTAAAGCAGTAGTAGTAGAGATATAGGTATTCAAGCTTCTAGTAACTGTAACCCCGCCACTAATATTACAAACGCTAGTTGCTTCATTAGTAAAGCAGTAGTAGTAGAGATATAAGTATCCAAGCTTCTAGTAACTGTAACCCCACCACTAATATTACAAACGCTAGTTGCTTCATTAGTAAAGCGGTAGTAGTAGAGATATAGGTAGCCAAGCTTCTAGTAACTGTAACCCCGCCACTAATATTACAAACGCTAGTTGCTTCATTAGTAAAGCAGTAGTAGTAGAGATATAGGTAGTCAAGCTTCTAGTAACTGTAACCCCGCCACTAATATTACAAACGCTAGTTGCTTCATTAGTAAAGCGGTAGTAGTAGAGATATAGGTATCCAAGCTTCTAGTAACTGTAACCCCGCCACTAATATTACAAACGCTAGTTGCTTCATTAGTAAAGCGGTAGTAGTAGAGATATAGGTAGCCAAGCTTCTAGTAACTGTAACCCCGCCACTAATATTACAAACGCTAGTTGCTTCATTAGTAATTCAGTAGTAGTAGAGATATAGGTAGCCAAGCTTCTTGTAACTGTCCCCCCGCCACTAATATTACAAACGATAGTTGCTTCGTTAGTAAAGCAGTAGTAGTAGAGATATAGGTAGCCAAGTTTCTAGTAACTGTAACCCCGCCACTAATGTTACAAACGCTATTTGCTTCATTAGTAAAGCAGTAGTAGTAGAGATATAGGTAGTCAAGCTTCTAGTAACTGTAACCCCGCCACTAATGTTACAAACGCTATTTGCTTCATTAGTAATTCAGTAGTAGTAGAGATATAGGTAGCCAAGCTTCTAGTAACTGTAACCTCGCCACTAATATTACAAACGCTAGTTGCTTCATTAGTAATTCAGTAGTAGTAGAGATATAGGTAGCCAAGCTTCTAGTAACTGTAACCCCGCCACTATTATTACAAACGCTAGTTGCTTCATTAGTAATTCAGTAGTAGTAGAGATATAGGTAGCCAAGCTTCTAGTAACTGTAACCCCGCCACTAATGTTACTGTTATTTCTATAAACTTTTGACACTGCCGCTACAGGCGGAACACTCGTCATATTTATATAATTATGCTGGTAATAAAACTTATTTCATATTTAAACACTATTTATTACTTCACATCTTTCTTAAAACAAAACTCTAAACAAGGAACTGAGAAAAACCTAAAACAATTACAAATCATCTGTTAATTTATATAATGTTCTTTTTCTTTTTTTTTCCATAGAGGATTGTCATAGAGTATTATATTATTGCATTCACAACATACTCCCACCTTTTGAGTTATGGTTTAACTCAAAACATTAAAAAATAGTATATTGTTAAAAGATTAATCAACAAATTTTTGTGGAAGCTTAATTTGTCTGCCACTTCTTGAATATGTCACAATTTTATTTTCTTTTGTCACATTATCTTCTTCCAGGTGTAGTTCATGTTCATTGGTTTTTGTCACTTTTGGTTTAATCTTTTCTTTTAATTGTTCTTGGATGGTTTCTTCTTGCATTTCAAGAGGATATAGTCTTTGTATTGGTCTCAATAAACTTCCAAAAGCAGTCTTCAATTGCACTAATCTACACACTCCATCTCTACTAATGATAGTCTTTTCTATCAGTCCTATTGGCCAATCAATTCTTTTTTTATTTTCAACTTCAATCAGTACTAATTCTCCAACTTTCAACTGTCTGCCGTTTTTCTTACTTTTTAAAGCTAATTGTCCTAAATACTCAATCCTAAATCTTTTTCGCAATGCTTCTCTCAGGTGTTGTCGATAACGTACTCTCTTGTTAAGACTTTTTGTATTTACATGGTCACAATCTGGAACTCCAATTTCTTTTAAGTCATGTAAAAACATATTTGGAGTAATAGCAGTTAGGTCTGAAGAAGTTTCAGATAAATATGTCAAAGGTCTAGAATTCATGATACTTTCACAATCACATAAGATTGTCTCCATTTCCTCATAATCCAATGACGTTTTGCCCAAGGTTTTGCGTAGCAACTGTTTCATGAGTCGGATGAGTCGCTCCCACCATCCGCCCCACCATGCAGCAGAGGGAGGGTTAAACCTCCAGTCAATTTGTTGGCATGAGCTATATTTTAAGATAGCATTCCAATCTAGAATTTTAAATGCCTTTTCTGTACCTGTGAAATTGGTACCATTGTCACTATATATTATTGATGGTCTTCCTCGCCTTGCAATAAATCTTCTAAGTGTATCTATAAATGCTTCGACAGAAAGAAACTTTACTAACTCCAAATGAACAGCACGGTATACTGCACAAGTGAATATGCAGATCCAAACTTTACTGCCATCTCGTAGAAACAAAGGTCCCGCAAAATCAATTCCAACCACTTCAAATACTGCGGCATCTCGTACTCTACTTTCAGGTAAGGGTGGAGTGATTGTTTCTACATTTTTTGAATTATGTCTCTGACAAGGAATACATTTTTTCAAAGTATTACTTATTGTTTTTCTTCCTCTCAATATCCAATAGTTTTCTCTTAATAAACTTAAGAGACCTTGAACTCCCACATGACATGATCTCTTATGTATTGTAAGAATAAGAATATCTACAATGTCATGTTTTGATGGTAGAACAACAGGAAATTTAAAATTTTCCAAATCCTTTCTTTCTGTTAATTTTGTCTTTAGCCTTATAATACCATCAGCAGCCATAAATGGTGACAATGAAGCCAATTTAGGCTCCCTTATTCCTTCAAATGATTGCTGTTGAACAATTCTAATTATAAAATTGTTAGCTTCAATAATCTCCTTACATGACAAAACTTTACTCACACACTTTTCCTTCTTTGAGGGGTTACAATTATGAATAAATCTCAGCAACCATGCAAAAACACACACAATCTTATCAAAATCATTTGAAAAGTAATAAAACCAATCTTTTGGGTAATTATTACTTAAAAGTGAAGGTGTAGGTCCTTTCTTTTTTTCTAAAGAAATTAATTCTTCGTCAGGTTCAGGTTCATTTGATGGCCAGGTATCTTCAGGCAACTTCAACCATGACGGGCCCTCCCACCATCTGGAACTAATCAACCTGGAAACTGAACATCCTCTACTGGGCAAGTCTGCTGGATTCATAGTGCCGGGAATGTGCCGCCAAGATGTTCTGGAAGTGAGGCTGCAGATTTCTTCAACTCTATTTCTAACAAATACTCCCCAGTTTTCTTCTCTTTTAATCCAAGCTATTACTGTAGAAGAGTCACTCCAATAAAAAAATTTAATATTACATTCAAATTTGTTTTCATCTCTTAATTCTTGCACTACTGAAGAACCTAATCTAGCACCTATAGTAGCAGCCATTAGTTCAAGTCTGGGTATTGTCATCTTCTTTACAGGTGCTACACGTGACTTTGCCTGGATTAGCTGTAATTGAATACATGTACTAAGTTCAAAACGCATAAATACTGCTGTTGAGTACGCAAATTTGCTGGCATCACAAAATATGTGAACTGATACAGAAATGATTACGTCATCCACACCTTGTAGCCATCGTGGAATCTTCATCTCTTTTAATTGATCGAGTTCCTGAAACCATATATTGAATCGTTGTTTGATTTCTTCTGGTACTTCTTTGTCCCACCCACAATTATCTTTCCAGCATTCCTGCAATAATAACTTAGGGCATATGGAAATAGGACAAGTGAATCCAATAGGATCGAACAATCTGTGTGCAGTGGACAATATAACACGTTGTGTTACCAAGTTCTCTTCTAAATTTACTATTTTATGAAAACTCACAGAAATTGTGTCTTCTTTCTTGTCCCATGTGAGACCTAGGACTGAAGCCTCTGTCTTGTCTTCCAGACCAGGTTCAGTATATTCCCATCCTCGCAGCTCAAACTTTCCCAAAGAAAATATTTGTATTGCTTCTGAAATGAACTGTTTCAAATCCCTTTCATTATTTACACCTGTAACACAGTTATCAACATAGAAACTTTTAAACAACTTTTCTATTGTACATTTAGAAAATTGATTGTCTTCAGCACACTGTACTAAATACTTCTGCAGATGGTAGTTGATGACGGCATTGAGCAAAAATGGACTACTTGAGACTCCAAAAACAACTCTTCTATGTCGGAAAATCTTGAGTGATCCATCTGTGTTTTGCCACAGAAATCTTAGGAAATCTCTGTCCTCTTCATACAAACTTATTTGCAAAAACGCCTTTTTTATGTCAGCGATAACTCCTATTTTATAAAGTCGAAAACGTAAAAGCAAGGCTGGTATTATTTCAATTAAGTTAATACCTATTTCCAAACACTGATTAAGGGAATAGTAACCCTTTTCTTTAGACGAGGCATCAAAAACCGGTCTTACTGCAGTGGTGCTGTTTTCTTTTATCACTGGTCTATGAGGTAAATAGTGACCTTCATCCCATTTGCTTATTGGGATTTCCTCAATAACACCATCTTCCAGCCAATCTGAAAACACATTGTTATATACATTATATAAACTTTCATTTGTTAGCTTTTTCACTGAGTTTTCAAGCCTTTTTTTTGCAAGATTGAAATTTCTTGGAACTTCTGGGTGGTCTTCGGACCAAGGTAATTTGACTTCATAGCGTCCTTCTTCATTTACTCTCACAGTTTCCAAAAATTGTGTTTGAACAGAATGTTCAATTTCTTGTTTGCTTCTGGTCTGTAGTGGGTCTTTTATACCTAAAACATCCATTTCCCACAGCTTGCATATTGAATTACTTTGTACAAACATAGAAAGTGCTGTCATAGAACTAAATTCTTTACTTTCTTGAAATTTTCCTGTCAAAACCCATCCTAAATGAGTTTCAAGGGCTATAATACCACAATCTAGAACCTCTTTTCTTCCAGTTAGAAGTTTCCCATATATGTCAGCCCCAATTAATATCTCAATTGGACTGTCTGCATCCTGAAACAATTTAATACCTCTTTCCATCAGTTCATCAGTCCATCTTCCTGGTTTCAAGGCAGGAACATAAGTACAAATATTTATTTCACTAAGTGCCTTGAAATTACAAGAATATGTTTTATCTATACTTTGTAGTCTGACTTTGTAGCATGCATGATTGCGAGGCTTAGTGACCTCTCCTCCAAACAGGCCATGTAATAATGTTTCTTCACCACAAGTGTCATATTTCATTTTTTCAACAGTCGATTTCCTTATGTATGACCTCTGGGATCCACTGTCAAAAAGTAAACGCACATTGAGTTCTTTTGTGTCACTAACAGCCTTGACAACAAGAGTTTGCATGTAAACCTGATTGCCATTCACATTGGACAAGGAATTCTCAAAATTGGGCTCAGCTTCTTTTTCCTCGCATTTAGGTTTAATGTTAGACCTATTAAAATTATTCTGCAACTTTGAACACATAAGTGGTACATGTTTTCCATTACAAATAATACATTTAACAATAGCTCTGCAATGTTTACTTAAATGTCCTACTTTTGTACAAGAAAAGCAACACCTTTTGCTAGTAAGAATATTCTGCCTTTCTTCTAAAGACATGTCCCTAGCTTTAAAACAGTTTTCACTTAAATGACCACCGTCACAAAACACACACATCGATAACTTCGTCTTATCTGTGCTTACTGTAGACGTATTTGATTTTACATTTACAAGGCCAGCTGCTGTAACATTGCTGGTAGGCCTTCTTGTATTTTTAATATGCTTATCTTTACTTGCAAAGTCTCTTTTATATGAACTCGTAGTATTATCACCTGTTGATACTTTTGTTTTTTGTAAACCAAATCCCTGTTTAGCTAAGTTTATTCTTTCTTCTCCCTCCACTTCAATTTTCAAAAAATTCATTAGGCTATCTAGCCTACTTTTACTTTCTGACGCGGTCTCGTCCTGTTGAGAGTTAGGCCTACTTCTCTGCCAAGCTATTAATAAATCCTCCCTGAGACAAGATTCTACTAATGGGAAGAGCATAGCAGCGTACTTCTCCTTTGTTACACCTAAAGTTTCTAAACACCTTAGTTTTGACTCAATTTGATCATAAAGTGAGGAAATAGTAATTTTACTTTCACTGCTATTTAATGTTATTACAATTTTCAAGATTTCTCTTATGTAAAACTCTACTAACAGGTCATCTTTGGCAAAGCGAGATTTTAAATGTTCAATAGCCTGTTCATAACTACGTCCACATGGGGGAAAACTCTCGACAATTTCCCTAGCCTTAGTATTAGGGATAGTCGCTTGCAGGAGATACTGATACTTGTCATCAGAATCAATACAGGGGTCTTCATGGATTTTCTTAAATTGGCCCCAAAACGGCAACCAATCACTAATATCACCACCAAACTTTTTAAACTCAAGTGTGGGTAACTTAAATTTACGTTTTTCTACATTCACACTAGTATCTGTCTTAGGCCTAGCCTTGTCAATAGCCTGTTCAACTAAATACTCAACTATTTTAAACTTGCCTGAGTATTCATCGGCAGATTCTACCTCATTTTCTAAAACTTCAGTAGATGCATTTTCATTTAGTAAAACTTCAATAATTTCTCGGTCTAAGACCTCCAATTGATTATGTTTTTCACGTAATAGCTCTAAATTAGCTTTTAACAAAATCACATCATCTTCATTTTTTATGGATTCTAATAATGTATTGTGTAAACGTGAAAATCCAGTTCTAAACAATTTTCTTTTCTTTTTCAGAGCATCCATTATAAAATACTTACTAATGGATCATAGATTTTAACTGTAACCAAATTATTATCCTGTCCCGGTCGCCATATGTTATTTCTATAAACTTTTGACACTGCCGCTACAGGCGGAACACTCGTCATATTTATATAATTATGCTGGTAATAAAACTTATTTCATATTTAAACACTATTTATTACTTCACATCTTTCTTAAAACAAAACTCTAAACAAAGAACTGAGAAAAACCTAAAACAATTACAAATCATCTGTTAATTTATATAATGTTCTTTTTCTTTTTTTTTCCATAGAGGATTGTCATAGAGTATTATATTATTGCATTCACAACAGTTACAAACGCTATTTGCTTCATTAGTAATTCAGTAGTAGTAGAGATATAGGTAGCCAAGCTTCTAGTAACTGTAACCCCGCCACTAATATTACAAACGCTAGTTGCTTCATTAGTAATTCAGTAGTAGTAGAGATATAGGTAGCCAAGCTTCTAGTAACTGTAACCTCGCCACTAATATTACAAACGCTAGTTGCTTCATTAGTAAAGCGGTAGTAGTAGAGATATAGGTAGCCAAGCTTCTAGTAACTGTAACCCCGCCACTAATATTACAAACGCTAGTTGCTTCATTAGTAAAGCAGTAGTAGTAGAAATATAGGTAGCCAAGCTTCTAGTAACTGTAACCCCGCCACTAATATTACAAACGCTATTTGCTTCATTAGTAAAGCAGTAGTAGTAGAGATATAGGTAGCCAAGCTTCTAGTAACTGTAACCCCGCCACTAATATTACAAACGCTAGTTGCTTCGTTAGTAAAGCAGTAGTAGTAGAGATATAGGTAGCCAAGCTTCTAGTAACTGTAACCCCGCCACTAATTTTACAAACGCTAGTTGCTTCATTAGTAAAGCAGTAGTAGTAGAGATATAGGTAGCCAAACTTCTAGTAACTGTAACCCCGCCACTAATATTACAAACGCTAGTTGCTTCATTAGTAAAGCAGTAGTAGTACAGATATAGGTAGTCAAGCTTCTATCAACTGTAGTCACGCCACTAATATTACAAACGCTAGTTGCATCATTAGTAAAGCAGTAGTAGTAGAGATATAGGTAGTCAAGCTTCTAGTAACTGTAGTCACGCCACTAATATTACAAACGCTAGTTGCTTCATTAGTGAAGCAGTAGTACTACAGATATAGGTAGTCAAGCTTCTAGTAACTGTAACCCCGCCACTAATATTACAAACGCTAGTTGCTTCATTAGTAAAGCAGTAGTAGTAGAGATATAGGTAGTCAAGCTTTTAGTAACTGTAGTCACGCCACTAATATTACAAACGCTAGTTGCTTCATTAGTAAAGCAGTAGTAGTAGAGATATAGGTAGTCAAGCTTCTAGTAACTGTAACCCCGCCACTAATATTACAAACGCTAGTTGCTTCATTAGTAAAGCAGTAGTAGTAGAGATATAGGTAGTCAAGCTTCTATTAACTGTAACCCCGCCACTAATATTACAAACGCTAGTTGCTTCATTAGTAAAGCAGTAGTAGTAGAGATATAGGTAGTCAAGCTTCTAGTAACTGTAACCCCGCCACTAATATTACAAACGCTAGTTGCTTCATTAGTAAAGCGGTAGTAGTAGAGATATAGGTATCCAAGCTTCTAGTAACTGTAACCCCGCCACTAATATTACAAACGCTAGTTGCTTCATTAGTAAAGCGGTAGTTGTAGAGATATAGGTAGTCAAGCTTCTAGTAACTGTAACCCCACCACTAATATTACAAACGCTAGTTGCTTCATTAGTTAAGCGGTAGTAGTAGAGATATAGGTAGCCAAGCTTCTAGTAACTGTAACCCCGCAACTAATATTAAAACGCTAGTTGCTTCATTAGTAAAGCAGTAGTAGTAGTGATATAGGTAGCCAAGCTTCTAGTAACTGTAACCCCGCCACTAATATTACAAACGCTAGTTGCTTCATTAGTAAAGAGGTAGTAGTAGAGATATAGGTAGCCAAGCTTCTAGTACTGTAACCCCGCCACTAATATTACAAACGCTAGTTGCTTCATTAGTAAAGCGGTAGTAGTAGAGATATAGGTAGCCAAGCTTCTAGTAACTGTAGTCACGCCACTAACATTACGAACGCTAGTTGCTTCATTAGTAAAGCAGTAGTAGTACAGATATAGGTAGTCAAGCTTCTAGTAACTGTAACCCCGCCACTAATATTACAAACGCTAATTGCTTCATTAGTAAAGCAGTAGTAGTAGAGATATAGGTAGTCAAGCTTCTAGTAACTGTAACCCCGCCACTAATATTACAAACGCTAGTTGCTTCATTAGTAAAGCGGTAGTAGTAGAGATATAGGTAGCCAAGCTTCTAGTAACTGTAACCCCGCCACTAATATTACAAACGCTAGTTGCTTCATTAGTAAAGCAGTAGTAGTAGAGATATAGGTATCCAAGCTTCTAGTAACTGTAACCCCACCACTAATATTACAAACGCTAGTTGCTTCATTAGTAAAGCAGTAGTAGTAGAGATATAGGTAGTCAAGCTTCTAGTAACTGTAACCCCGCCACTAATATTACAAACGCTAGTTGCTTCATTAGTAAAGCGGTAGTAGTAGAGATATAGGTATCCAAGCTTCTAGTAACTGTAACCCCGCCACTAATATTACAAAAGCTAGTTGCTTCATTAGTAAAGCGGTAGTAGTAGAGATATAGGTAGCCAAGCTTCTAGTAACTGTAACCCCACCACTAATATTACAAACGCTAGTTGCTTCATTAGTAAAGCGGTAGTAGTAGAGATATAGGTAGCCAAGCTTCTAGTAACTGTAACCCCGCCACTAATATTACAAACGCTAGTTGCTTCATTAGTAAAGCAGTAGTAGTAGAGATATAGGTAGTCAAGCTTCTAGTAACTGTAACCCCGCCACTAATATTACAAACGCTAGTTGCTTCATTAGTAAAGCGGTAGTAGTAGAGATATAGGTATCCAAGCTTCTAGTAACTGTAACCCCGCCACTAATAATACAAACGCTAGTTGCTTCATTAGTAAAGCGATAGTAGTAGAGATATAGGTAGCCAAGCTTCTAGTAACTGTAACCCCACCACTAATATTACAAACGCTAGTTGCTTCATTAGTAAAGCGGTAGTAGTAGAGATATAGGTAGCCAAGCTTCTAGTAACTGTAACCCCGCCACTAATATTACAAACGCTAGTTGCTTCATTAGTAAAGCAGTAGTAGTAGTGATATAGGTAGCCAAGCTTCTAGTAACTGTAACCCCGCCACTAATATTACAAACGCTAGTTGCTTCATTAGTAAAGCAGTAGTAGTAGATATATAGGTAGTCAAGCTTCTAGTAACTGTAACCCCGCCACTAATATTACAAACGCTAGTTGCTTCATTAGTAAAGCAGTAGTAGTAGAGATATAGGTAGTCAAGTTTCTAGTAACTGTAACCCCGCCACTAATATTACAAACGCTAGTTGCTTCATTAGTAAAGCAGTAGTAATAGAGATATAGGTATCCAAGCTTCTAGTAACTGTAACCCCACCACTAATATTACAAACGCTAGTTGCTTCATTAGTAAAGAGGTAGTAGTAGAGATATAGGTAGCCAAGCTTCTAGTAACTGTAACCCCGCCACTAATATTACAAACGCTAGTTGCTTCATTAGTAAAGCGGTAGTAGTAGAGATATAGGTAGCCAAGCTTCTAGTAACTGTAGTCACGCCACTAACATTACGAACGCTAGTTGCTTCATTAGTAAAGCAGTAGTAGTACAGATATAGGTAGTCAAGCTTCTAGTAACTGTAACCCCGCCACTAATATTACAAACGCTAATTGCTTCATTAGTAAAGCAGTAGTAGTAGAGATATAGGTAGTCAAGCTTCTAGTAACTGTAACCCCGCCACTAATATTAAAAACGCTAGTTGCTTCATTAGTAAAGCGGTAGTAGTAGAGATATAGGTAGCCAAGCTTCTAGTAACTGTAACCCCGCCACTAATATTACAAACGCTAGTTGCTTCATTAGTAAAGCAGTAGTAGTAGAGATATAGGTATCCAAGCTTCTAGTAACTGTAACCCCACCACTAATATTACAAACGCTAGTTGCTTCATTAGTAAAGCAGTAGTAGTAGAGATATAGGTAGTCAAGCTTCTAGTAACTGTAACCCCGCCACTAATATTACAAACGCTAGTTGCTTCATTAGTAAAGCGGTAGTAGTAGAGATATAGGTATCCAAGCTTCTAGTAACTGTAACCCCGCCACTAATATTACAAAAGCTAGTTGCTTCATTAGTAAAGCGGTAGTAGTAGAGATATAGGTAGCCAAGCTTCTAGTAACTGTAACCCCACCACTAATATTACAAACGCTAGTTGCTTCATTAGCAAAGCGGTAGTAGTAGAGATATAGGTAGCCAAGCTTCTAGTAACTGTAACCCCGCCACTAATATTACAAACGCTAGTTGCTTCATTAGTAAAGCAGTAGTAGTAGAGATATAGGTAGTCAAGCTTCTAGTAACTGTAACCCCGCCACTAATATTACAAACGCTAGTTGCTTCATTAGTAAAGCGGTAGTAGTAGAGATATAGGTATCCAAGCTTCTAGTAACTGTAACCCCGCCACTAATAATACAAACGCTAGTTGCTTCATTAGTAAAGCGATAGTAGTAGAGATATAGGTAGCCAAGCTTCTAGTAACTGTAACCCCACCACTAATATTACAAACGCTAGTTGCTTCATTAGTAAAGTGGTAGTAGTAGAGATATAGGTAGCCAAGCTTCTAGTAACTGTAACCCCGCCACTAATATTACAAACGCTAGTTGCTTCATTAGTAAAGCAGTAGTAGTAGTGATATAGGTAGCCAAGCTTCTAGTAACTGTAACCCCGCCACTAATATTACAAACGCTAGTTGCTTCATTAGTAAAGCAGTAGTAGTAGAGATATAGGTAGTCAAGCTTCTAGTAACTGTAACCCCGCCACTAATATTACAAACGCTAGTTGCTTCATTAGTAAAGCAGTAGTAGTAGAGATATAGGTAGTCAAGTTTCTAGTAACTGTAACCCCGCCACTAATATTACAAACGCTAGTTGCTTCATTAGTAAAGCAGTAGTAATAGAGATATAGGTATCCAAGCTTCTAGTAACTGTAACCCCACCACTAATATTACAAACGCTAGTTGCTTCATTAGTAAAGCGGTAGTAGTAGAGATATAGGTAGCCAAGCTTCTAGTAACTGTAACCCCGCCACTAATATTACAAACGCTAGTTGCTTCATTAGTCAAGCAGTAGTAGTAGAGATATAGGTATCCAAGCTTCTAGTAACTGTAACCCCGCCACTAATATTACAAACGCTAGTTGCTTCATTAGTAAAGCAGTAGTAGTAGAGATATAGGTAGTCAAGCTTCTAGTAACTGTAACCCCGCCACTAATATTACAAACGCTAGTTGCTTCATTAGTAAAGCGGTAGTAGTAGAGATATAGGTATCCAAGCTTCTAGTAACTGTAACCCCGCCACTAATATTACAAACGCTAGTTGCTTCATTAGTAAAGCGGTAGTAGTAGAGATATAGGTAGCCAAGTTTCTAGTAACTGTAGTCACGCCACTAACATTACAAACGCTAGTTGCTTCATTAGTAAAGCAGTAGTAGTACAGATATAGGTAGCCAAGCTTCTAGTAACTGTAACCCCACCACTAATATTACAAACGCTAGTTGCTTCATTAGTAAAGCGGTAGTAGTAGAGATATAGGTAGCCAAGCTTCTAGTAACTGTATCCCCGCCACTAATATTACAAACGCTAGTTGCTTCATTAGTAAAGCAGTAGTAGTAGAGATATAGGTAGTCAAGCTTCTAGTAACTGTAACCCCGCCACTAATATTACAAACGCTAGTTGCTTCATTAGTAAAGCGGTAGTAGTAGAGATATAGGTATCCAAGCTTCTAGTAACTGTAACCCCGCCACTAATATTACAAACGCTAGTTGCTTCATTAGTAAAGCGGTAGTAGTAGAGATATAGGTAGCCAAGCTTCTAGTAACTGTAACCCCACCACTAATATTACAAACGCTAGTTGCTTCATTAGTAAAGCGGTAGTAGTAGAGATATAGGTAGCCAAGCTTCTAGTAACTGTAACCCCGCCACTAATATTACAAACGCTAGTTGCTTCATTAGTAAAGCAGTAGTAGTAGTGATATAGGTAGCCAAGCTTCTAGTAACTGTAACCCCGCCACTAATATTACAAACGCTAGTTGCTTCATTAGTAAAGCAGTAGTAGTAGAGATATAGGTAGTCAAGCTTCTAGTAACTGTAACCCCGCCACTAATATTACAAACGCTAGTTGCTTCATTAGTAAAGCAGTAGTAGTAGAGATATAGGTATTCAAGCTTCTAGTAACTGTAACCCCGCCACTAATATTACAAACGCTAGTTGCTTCATTAGTAAAGCAGTAGTAGTAGAGATATAGGTATCCAAGCTTCTAGTAACTGTAACCCCGCCACTAATATTACAAACGCTAGTTGCTTCATTAGTAAAGCGGTAGTAGTAGAGATATAGGTAGCCAAGCTTCTAGTAACTGTAACCCCGCCACTAATATTACAAACGCTAGTTGCTTCATTAGTAAAGCAGTAGTAGTAGAGATATAGGTATCCAAGCTTCTAGTAACTGTAACCCCGCCACTAATATTACAAACGCTAGTTGCTTCATTAGTAAAGCAGTAGTAGTAGAGATATAGGTAGTCAAGCTTCTAGTAACTGTAACCCCGCCACTAATGTTACAAACGCTATTTGCTTCATTAGTAATTTAGTAGTAGTAGAGATATAGGTAGCCAAGCTTCTAGTAACTGTAACCCCGCCACTAATATTACAAACGCTAGTTGCTTCATTAGTAATTCAGTAGTAGTAGAGATATAGGTAGCCAAGCTTCTAGTAACTGTAACCTCGCCACTAATATTACAAACGCTAGTTGCTTCGTTAGTAAAGCAGTAGTAGTAGAGATATAGGTAGTCAAGCTTCTAGTAACTGTAACCCCGCCACTAATATTACAAACACTAGTTGCTTCGTTAGTAAAGCAGTAGTAGTAGAGATATAGGTATCAAAGCTTCTAGTAACTGTAACCCCGCCACTAATATTACAAACACTAGTTGCTTCGTTAGTAAAGCGGTAGTAGTAGAGATATAGGTATCAAAGCTTCTAGTAACTGTAACCCCGCCACTAATGTTACAAACGCTATTTGCTTCATTAGTAAAGCAGTAGTAGTAGAGATATAGGTAGCCAAGCTTCTAGTAACTGTAACCACGCCACTAATATTACAAACACTAGTTGCTTCGTTAGTAAAGCAGTAGTAGTACAGATATAGGTAGCCAAGCTTCTAGTAACTGTAACCCCGCCACTAATGTTACAAACACTAGTTGCTTCATTAGTAAAGCGGTAGTAGTAGAGATATAGGTATCCAAGCTTCTAGTAACTGTAACCCCGCCACTAATATTACAAACGCTAGTTGCTTCATTAGTAAAGCGGTAGTAGTAGAGATATAGGTAGCCAAGCTTCTAGTAACTGTAACCCCACCACTAATATTACAAACGCTAGTTGCTTCATTAGTAAAGCAGTAGTAGTAGAGATATAGGTAGCCAAGCTTCTAGTAACTGTAACCCCGCCACTAATATTACAAACGCTAGTTGCTTCATTAGTAAAGCAGTAGTAGTAGAGATATAGGTAGCCAAGCTTCTTGTAACTGTAACCCCGCCACTAATCTTACAAACGCTAGTTGCTTCGTTAGTAAAGCAGTAGTAGTAGAGATATAGGTAGCCAAGCTTCTAGTAACTGTAACCTCGCCACTAATATTACAAACGCTAGTTGCTTCGTTAGTAAAGCAGTAGTAGTAGAGATATAGGTAGCCAAGTTTCTAGTAACTGTAACCTCGCCACTAATATTACAAACGCTAGTTGCTTCGTTAGTAAAGCAGTAGTAGTACAGATATAGGTAGCCAAGCTTCTAGTAACTGTCACCTCGCCACTAATATTTCAAACGCTAGTTGCTTCGTTAGTAAAGCAGTAGTAGTAGAGATATAGGTAGCCAAGCTTCTAGTAACTGTAACCTCGCCACTAATATTACAAACGCTAGTTGCTTCGTTAGTAAAGCAGTAGTAGTAGAGATATAGGTAGCCAAGTTTCTAGTAACTGTAACCCCGCCACTAATATTACAAACGCTATTTGCTTCATTAGTAAAGCAGTAGTAGTACAGATATAGGTAGCCAAACTTCTAGTAACTGTAACCCCGCCACTAACATTACAAACGCTATTTGCTTCATTAGTAAAGCAGTAGTAGTATAGATATAGATAGCCAAGCTTCTAGTAACTGTAACCTCGCCACTAATATTACAAACGCTAGTTGCTTCGTTAGTAAAGCAGTAGTAGTACAGATATAGGTAGCCAAGCTTCTAGTAACTGTAACCCCGCCACTAATGTTACAAACGGTATTTGCTTCATTAGTAAAGCAGTAGTAGTAGAGATATAGGTAGTCAAGCTTCTAGTAACTGTAACCCCGCCACTAATATTACAAACACTAGTTGCTTCGTTAGTAAAGCAGTAGTAGTAGAGATATAGGTAGCCAACTTTCTAGTAACTGTAACCCCGCCACTAATATTACAAACGCTAGTTGCTTCGTTAGTAAAGCAGTAGTAGTAGAGATATAGGTATCCAAGCTTCTAGTAACTGTAGTCACGCTACTAATATTACAAACGCTATTTGCTTCATTAGTAAAGCAGTTGTAGTACAGATATAGGTATCCATGCTTCTAGTAACTGTAGTCACGCTACTAATATTACAAACGCTATTTGCTTCATTAGTAAAGCAGTTGTAGTACAGATATAGGTATCCAAGCTTCTAGTAACTGTAGTCACGCTACTAATATTACAAACGCTAGTTGCTTCGTTAGTAAAGCAGTAGTAGTAGAGATATAGGTATCCAAGCTTCTAGTAACTGTAGTCACGCTACTAATATTACAAACGCTAGTTGCTTCGTTAGTAAAGCAGTAGTAGTAGAGATATAGGTAGCCAAGCTTCTAGTAACTGTAGTCACGCCACTAATATTACAAACGCTAGTTGCTTCGTTAGTAAAGCAGTAGTAGTAGAGATATAGGTAGCCAAGCTTCTAGTAACTGTAGTCACGCCACTAATATTACAAACGCTAGTTGCTTCGTTAGTAAAGCAGTAGTAGTAGAGATATAGGTAGCCAAGTTTCTAGTACCTGTAACCTCGCCACTAATATTACAAACGCTAGTTGCTTCGTTAGTAAAGCAGTAGTAGTAGAGATATAGGTATCCAAGCTTCTAGTAACTGTAACCCCGCCACTAATATTACAAACGCTAGTTGCTTCATTAGTAAAGCAGTAGTAGTAGAGATATAGGTAGTCAAGCTTCTAGTAACTGTAACCCCGCCACTAATATTACAAACGCTAGTTGCTTCGTTAGTAAAGCAGTAGTAGTAGAGATGTAGGTATCCAAGCTTCTAGTAACTGTAGTCACGCTACTAATATTACAAACGCTAGTTGCTTCGTTAGTAAAGCAGTAGTAGTAGAGATATAGGTAGCCAAGCTTCTAGTAACTGTAGTCACGCCACTAATATTACAAACGCTAGTTGCTTCGTTAGTAAAGCAGTAGTAGTAAAGATATAGGTAGCCAAGCTTCTAGTAACTGTAGTCACGCCACTAATATTACAAACGCTAGTTGCTTCGTTAGTAAAGCAGTAGTAGTAGAGATATAGGTAGCCAAGCTTCTAGTAACTGTAGTCACGCTACTAATATTACAAACGCTAGTTGCTTCGTTAGTAAAGCAGTAGTAGTAGAGATATAGGTAGCCAAGCTTCTAGTAACTGTAGTCACGCCATTAATATTACAAACGCTAGTTGCTTCGTTAGTAAAGCAGTAGTAGTAGAGATATAGGTAGCCAATCTTCTAGTAACTGTAGTCACGCCACTAATATTACAAACGCTAGTTGCTTCATTAGTAAAGCAGTAGTAGTAGAGATATAGGTAGTCAAGCTTCTAGTAACTGTAACCCCGCCACTAATATTACAAACGCTAGTTGCTTCATTAGTAAAGCAGTAGTAGTAGAGATATAGGTAGCCAAGCTTCTAGTAACTGTAACCCCGCCACTAATATTACAAACGCTAGTTGCTTCATTAGTAAAGCAGTAGTAGTAGAGATATAGGTAGTCAAGCTTCTAGTAACTGTAACCCCGCCACTAATATTACAAACGCTAGTTGCTTCATTAGTAAAGCAGTAGTAGTAGAGATATAGGTAGCCAAGCTTCTAGTAACTGTAACCCCGCCACTAATATTACAAACGCTAGTTGCTTCATTAGTAAAGCAGTAGTAGTACAGATATAGGTATCAAAGCTTCTAGTAACTGTAACCCCACCACTAACATTACAAACGCTAGTTGCTTCATTAGTAAAGCAGTAGTAGTAGAGATATAGGTAGCCAAGCTTATAGTAACTGTAACCCCGCCACTAACATTACAAACGCTAGTTGCTTCATTAGTAAAGCAGTAGTAGTAGAGATATAGGTAGCCAAGCTTCTAGTAACTGTAACCCCGCCACTAATATTACAAACGCTAGTTGCTTCATTAGTAAAGCAGTAGTAGTAAATATATAGGTAGCCAAGCTTCTAGTAACTGTAACCCCGCCACTAATATTACAAACGCTAGTTGCTTCATTAGTAAAGCAGTAGTAGTAGAGATATAGGTAGTCAAGCTTCTAGTAACTGTAACCCCGCCACTAATATTACAAACGCTTGTTGCTTTATTAGTAAAGCAGTAGTAGTAGAGATATAGGTAGTCAAGCTTCTAGTAACTGTAGTCACGCCACTAATATTACAAACGCTAGTTGCTTCATTAGTAAAGCAGTAGTAGTAGAGATATAGGTAGCCAAGCTTCTAGTAACTGTAACCCCGCCACTAATATTACAAACGCTAGTTGCTTCATTAGTAAAGCAGTAGTAGTAGAGATATAGGTAGTCAAGCTTCTAGTAACTGTAACCCCGCCACTAATATTACAAACGCTAGTTGCTTCATTAGTAAAGCGGTAGTAGTAGAGATATAGGTATCCAAGCTTCTAGTAACTGTAACCCCGCCACTAATATTACAAACGCTAGTTGCTTCATTAGTAAAGCGGTAGTAGTAGAGATATAGGTAGCCAAGCTTCTAGTAACTGTAACCCCACCACTAATATTACAAACGCTAGTTGCTTCATTAGTAAAGCAGTAGTAGTAGAGATATAGGTAGCCAAGCTTCTAGTAACTGTAACCCCGCCACTAATATTACAAACGCTAGTTGCTTCATTAGTAAAGCAGTAGTAGTAGAGATATAGGTAGCCAAGCTTCTTGTAACTGTAAACCCGCCACTAATATTACAAACGCTAGTTGCTTCGTTAGTAAAGCAGTAGTAGTAGAGATATAGGTAGCCAAGCTTCTAGTAACTGTAACCTCGCCACTAATATTACAAACGCTAGTTGCTTCGTTAGTAAAGCAGTAGTAGTAGAGATATAGGTAGCCAAGTTTCTAGTAACTGTAACCTCGCCACTAATATTACAAACGCTAGTTGCTTCGTTAGTAAAGCAGTAGTAGTACAGATATAGGTAGCCAAGCTTCTAGTAACTGTAACCTCGCCACTAATATTACAAACGCTAGTTGCTTCGTTAGTAAAGCAGTAGTAGTAGAGATATAGGTAGCCAAGCTTCTAGTAACTGTAACCTCGCCACTAATATTACAAACGCTAGTTGCTTCGTTAGTAAAGCAGTAGTAGTAGAGATATAGGTAGCCAAGTTTCTAGTAACTGTAACCTCGCCACTAATATTACAAACGCTAGTTGCTTCGTTAGTAAAGCAGTAGTAGTAGAGATATAGGTAGCCAAGCTTCTAGTAACTGTAACCTCGCCACTAATATTACAAACGCTAGTTGCTTCGTTAGTAAAGCAGTAGTAGTAGAGATATAGGTAGCCAAGTTTCTAGTAACTGTAACCTCGCCACTAATATTACAAACGCTATTTGCTTCATTAGTAAAGCAGTAGTAGTAGAGATATAGGTAGCCAAGTTTCTAGTAACTGTAACCCCGCCACTAATATTACAAACGCTAGTTGCTTCGTTAGTAAAGCAGTAGTAGTAGAGATATAGGTAGCCAAGCTTCTAGTAACTGTAACCTCGCCACTAATATTACAAACGCTAGTTGCTTCGTTAGTAAAGCAGTAGTAGTAGAGATATAGGTAGCCAAGCTTCTTGTAACTGTAACCCCGCCACTAATATTACAAACGCTAGTTGCTTCGTTAGTAAAGCAGTAGTAGTAGAGATATAGGTAGCCAAGCTTCTAGTAACTGTAACCTCGCCACTAATATTACAAACGCTAGTTGCTTCGTTAGTAAAGCAGTAGTAGTAGAGATATAGGTAGCCAAGTTTCTAGTAACTGTAACCTCGCCACTAATATTACAAACGCTAGTTGCTTCGTTAGTAAAGCAGTAGTAGTACAGATATAGGTAGCCAAGCTTCTAGTAACTGTAACCTCGCCACTAATATTACAAACGCTAGTTGCTTCGTTAGTAAAGCAGTAGTAGTAGAGATATAGGTAGCCAAGCTTCTAGTAACTGTAACCTCGCCACTAATATTACAAACGCTAGTTGCTTCGTTAGTAAAGCAGTAGTAGTAGAGATATAGGTAGCCAAGCTTCTAGTAACTGTAACCTCGCCACTAATATTACAAACGCTAGTTGCTTCGTTAGTAAAGCAGTAGTAGTAGAGATATAGGTAGCCAAGCTTCTAGTAACTGTAACCTCGCCACTAATATTACAAACGCTAGTTGCTTCGTTAGTAAAGCAGTAGTAGTACAGATATAGGTAGCCAAGCTTCTAGTAACTGTAACCCCGCCACTAATGTTACAAACGCTATTTGCTTCATTAGTAAAGCAGTAGTAGTAGAGATATAGGTAGTCAAGCTTCTAGTAACTGTAACCCCGCCACTAATATTACAAACACTAGTTGCTTCGTTAGTAAAGCAGTAGTAGTAGAGATATAGGTAGCCAACTTTCTAGTAACTGTAACCCCGCCACTAATATTACAAACGCTAGTTGCTTCGTTAGTAAAGCAGTAGTAGTAGAGATATAGGTATCCTAGCTTCTAGTAACTGTAGTCACGCTACTAATATTACAAACGCTATTTGCTTCATTAGTAAAGCAGTTGTAGTACAGATATAGGTATCCAAGCTTCTAGTAACTGTAGTCACGCTACTAATATTACAAACGCTATTTGCTTCATTAGTAAAGCAGTTGTAGTACAGATATAGGTATCCAAGCTTCTAGTAACTGTAGTCACGCTACTAATATTACAAACGCTAGTTGCTTCGTTAGTAAAGCAGTAGTAGTAGAGATATAGGTATCCAAGCTTCTAGTAACTGTAGTCACGCTACTAATATTACAAACGCTAGTTGCTTCGTTAGTAAAGCAGTAGTAGTAGAGATATAGGTAGCCAAGCTTCTAGTAACTGTAGTCACGCCACTAATATTACAAACGCTAGTTGCTTCGTTAGTAAAGCAGTAGTAGTAGAGATATAGGTAGCCAAGCTTCTAGTAACTGTAGTCACGCCACTAATATTACAAACGCTAGTTGCTTCGTTAGTAAAGCAGTAGTAGTAGACATATAGGTAGCCAAGCTTCTAGTAACTGTAGTCACGCCACTAATATTACAAACGCTAGTTGCTTCATTAGTAAAGCAGTAGTAGTAGAGATATAGGTAGTCAAGCTTCTAGTAACTGTAACCCCGCCACTAATATTACAAACGCTAGTTGCTTCGTTAGTAAAGCAGTAGTAGTAGAGATATAGGTATCCATGCTTCTAGTAACTGTAACCCCGCCACTAATATTACAAACGCTAGTTGCTTCATTAGTAAAGCAGTAGTAGTAGAGATATAGGTAGTCAAGCTTCTAGTAACTGTAACCCCGCCACTAATATTACAAACGCTGGTTGCTTCGTTAGTAAAGCAGTAGTAGTAGAGATATAGGTATCCAAGCTTCTAGTAACTGTAGTCACGCTACTAATATTACAAACGCTAGTTGCTTCGTTAGTAAAGCAGTAGTAGTAGAGATATAGGTAGCCAAGCTTCTAGTAACTGTAGTCACGCCACTAATATTACAAACGCTAGTTGCTTCGTTAGTAAAGCAGTAGTAGTAGAGATATAGGTAGCCAAGCTTCTAGTAACTGTAGTCACGCCACTAATATTACAAACGCTAGTTGCTTCGTTAGTAAAGCAGTAGTAGTAGAGATATAGGTAGCCAAGCTTCTAGTAACTGTAGTCACGCTACTAATATTACAAACGCTAGTTGCTTCGTTAGTAAAGCAGTAGTAGTAGAGATATAGGTAGCCAAGCTTCTAGTAACTGTAGTCACGCCACTAATATTACAAACGCTAGTTGCTTCGTTAGTAAAGCAGTAGTAGTAGAGATATAGGTAGCCAATCTTCTAGTAACTGTAGTCACGCCACTAATATTACAAACGCTAGTTGCTTCATTAGTAAAGCAGTAGTAGTAGAGATATAGGTAGTCAAGTTTCTAGTAACTGTAACCCCGCCACTAATATTACAAACGCTAGTTGCTTCATTAGTAAAGCAGTAGTAGTAGAGATATAGGTAGTCAAGCTTCTAGTAACTGTAACCCCGCCACTAATATTACAAACGCTAGTTGCTTCATTAGTAAAGCAGTAGTAGTAGAGATATAGGTAGCCAAGCTTCTAGTAACTGTAACCCCGCCACTAATATTACAAACGCTAGTTGCTTCATTAGTAAAGCAGTAGTAGTACAGATATAGGTATCAAAGCTTCTAGTAACTGTAACCCCACCACTAACATTACAAACGCTAGTTGCTTCATTAGTAAAGCAGTAGTAGTAGAGATATAGGTAGCCAAGCTTATAGTAACTGTAACCCCGCCACTAACATTACAAACGCTAGTTGCTTCATTAGTAAAGCAGTAGTAGTAGAGATATAGGTAGCCAAGCTTCTAGTAACTGTAACCCCGCCACTAATATTACAAACGCTAGTTGCTTCATTAGTAAAGCAGTAGTAGTAGAGATATAGGTAGCCAAGCTTCTAGTAACTGTAACCCCGCCACTAATATTACAAACGCTAGTTGCTTCATTAGTAAAGCAGTAGTAGTAGAGATATAGGTAGTCAAGCTTCTAGTAACTGTAACCCCGCCACTAATATTACAAACGCTTGTTGCTTTATTAGTAAAGCAGTAGTAGTAGAGATATAGGTAGTCAAGCTTCTAGTAACTGTAGTCACGCCACTAATATTACAAACGCTAGTTGCTTCATTAGTAAAGCAGTAGTAGTAGAGATATGGGTAGCCAAGCTTCTAGTAACTGTAACCCCGCCACTAATATTACAAACGCTAGTTGCTTCATTAGTAAAGCAGTAGTAGTAGAGATATAGGTAGCCAAGCTTCTAGTAACTGTAACCCCGCCACTAATATTACAAACGCTAGTTGCTTCGTTAGTAAAGCAGTAGTAGTAGAGATATAGGTATCAAAGCTTCTAGTAACTGTAACCCCGCCACTAATATTACAAACGCTAGTTGCTTCATTAGTAAAGCAGTAGTAGTAGAGATATAGGTAGCCAAGCTTCTTGTAACTGTAACCCCGCCACTAATATTACAAACGCTAGTTGCTTCGTTAGTAAAGCAGTAGTAGTAGAGATATAGGTAGTCAAGCTTCTAGTAACTGTAACCCCGCCACTAATATTACAAACGCTAGTTGCGTCATTAGTAAAGCAGTAGTAGTAGAGATATAGGTAGCCAAGCTTCTAGTAACTGTAGTCACGCCACAAATATTACAAACGCTAGTTGCTTCATTAGTAAAGCAGTAGTAGTAGAGATAAAGGTAGTCAAGCTTCTAGTAACTGTAGTCACGCCACTAATATTACAAACGCTAGTTGCTTCATTAGTAAAGCAGTAGTAGTACAGATATAGGTAGTCAAGCTTCTAGTAACTGTAACCCCGCCACTAATATTACAAACGCTATTTGCTTCTTTAGTAAAGCAGTAGTAGTAGAGATATAGGTAGTCAAACTTATAGTAACTGTAGTCACGCCACTAATATTACAAACGCTAGTTGCTTCATTAGTAAAGCAGTAGTAGTAGAGATATAGGTAGTCAAGCTTCTAGTAACTGTAGTCACGCCACTAATATTACAAACGCTAGTTGCTTCATTAGTAAAGCAGTAGTAGTAGAGATATAGGTAGTCAAGCTTCTAGTAACTGTAGTCACGCCACTAATATTACAAACGCTAGTTGCTTCATTAGTAAAGCAGTAGTAGTAGAGATATAGGTATCAAAGCTTCTAGTAACTGTAACCCCGCCACTAATATTACAAACGCTAGTTGCTTCATTAGTAAAGCAGTAGTAGTAGAGATATAGGTAGCCAAGCTTCTAGTAAATGTAACCCCACCACTAACATTACAAACGCTAGTTGCTTCATTAGTAAAGCGGTAGTAGTAGAGATATAGGTAGCCAAGCTTCTAGTAACTGTAACCCCGCCACTAATATTACAAACGCTAGTTGCTTCATTAGTAAAGCAGTAGTAGTAGAGATATAGGTAGCCAAGCTTCTAGTAACTGTAACCCCGCCACTAATATTACAAACGCTAGTTGCTTCATTAGTAAAGCAGTAGTAGTAGAGATATAGGTAGCCAAGCTTCTAGTAACTGTAACCCCGCCACTAATATTACAAATGCTAGTTGCTTCATTAGTAAAGCAGTAGTAGTAGAGATATAGGTAGTCAAGCTTCTAGTAACTGTAACCCCGCCACTAATATTACAAACGCTTGTTGCTTTATTAGTAAAGCAGTAGTAGTAGAGATATAGGTAGTCAAGCTTCTAGTAACTGTAGTCACGCCACTAATATTACAAACGCTAGTTGCTTCATTAGTAAAGCAGTAGTAGTAGAGATATAGGTAGTCAAGCTTCTAGTAACTGTAGTCACGCCACTAATATTACAAACGCTAGTTGCTTCATTAGTAAAGCAGTAGTAGTACAGATATAGGTAGTCAAGCTTCTAGTAACTGTAACCCCGCCACTAATATTACAAACGCTATTTGCTTCAATAGTAAAGCAGTAGTAGTAGAGATATAGGTAGTCAAACTTCTAGTAACTGTAGTCACGCCACTAATATTACAAACGCTAGTTGCTTCATTAGTAAAGCAGTAGTAGTAGAGATATAGGTAGTCAAGCTTCTAGTAACTGTAGTCACGCCACTAATATTACAAACGCTAGTTGCTTCATTAGTAAAGCAGTAGTAGTAGAGATATAGGTAGTCAAGCTTCTAGTAACTGTAGTCACGCCACTAATATTACAAACGCTAGTTGCTTCATTAGTAAAGCAGTAGTAGTACAGATATAGGTAGTCAAGCTTCTAGTAACTGTAGTCACGCCACTAATATTACAAACGCTAGTTGCTTCATTAGTAAAGCAGTAGTAGTAGAGATATAGGTAGTCAAGCTTCTAGTAACTGTAACCCCGCCACTAATATTACAAACGCTTGTTGCTTTATTAGTAAAGCAGTAGTAGTAGAGATATAGGTAGTCAAGCTTCTAGTAACTGTAGTCACGCCACTAATATTACAAACGCTAGTTGCTTCATTAGTAAAGCAGTAGTAGTAGAGATATAGGTAGTCAAGCTTCTAGTAACTGTAGTCACGCCACTAATATTACAAACGCTAGTTGCTTCATTAGTAAAGCAGTAGTAGTACAGATATAGGTAGTCAAGCTTCTAGTAACTGTAACCCCGCCACTAATATTACAAACGCTATTTGCTTCAATAGTAAAGCAGTAGTAGTAGAGATATAGGTAGTCAAACTTCTAGTAACTGTAGTCACGCCACTAATATTACAAACGCTAGTTGCTTCATTAGTAAAGCAGTAGTAGTAGAGATATAGGTAGTCAAGCTTCTAGTAACTGTAGTCACGCCACTAATATTACAAACGCTAGTTGCTTCATTAGTAAAGCAGTAGTAGTAGAGATATAGGTAGTCAAGCTTCTAGTAACTGTAGTCACGCCACTAATATTACAAACGCTAGTTGCTTCATTAGTAAAGCAGTAGTAGTACAGATATAGGTAGCCAAGCTTCTAGTAACTGTAACCCCGCCACTAATATTACAAACGCTAGTTGCTTCATTAGTAAAGCGTAGTAGTAGAGATATAGGTAGCCAAGCTTCTAGTAACTGTAACCCCGCCACTAATATTACAAACGCTAGTTGCTTCATTAGTAAAGCGGTAGTAGTAGAGATATAGGTAGTCAAGCTTCTAGTAACTGTAACCCCGCCACTAATATTACAAACGCTAGTTGCTTCATTAGTAAAGCGTAGTAGTAGAGATATAGGTAGCCAAGCTTCTAGTAACTGTAACCCCGCCACTAATATTACAAACGCTAGTTGCTTCATTAGTAAAGCGGTAGTAGTAGAGATATAGGTAGTCAAGCTTCTAGTAACTGTAGTCACGCCACTAATATTACAAACGCTAGTTGCTTCATTAGTAAAGCAGTAGTAGTACAGATGTAGGTAGTCAAGCTTCTAGTAACTGTAGTAGAGATATAGGTAGCCAAGCTTCTAGTAACTGTAACCCCGCCACTAATATTACAAACGCTAGTTGCTTCATTAGTAAAGCGGTAGTAGTAGAGATATAGGTAGTCAAGCTTCTAGTAACTGTAACCCCGCCACTAATATTACAAACGCTAGTTGCTTCATTAGTAAAGCGTAGTAGTAGAGATATAGGTAGTCAAGCTTCTAGTAACTGTAACCCCGCCACTAATATTACAAACGCTAGTTGCTTCATTAGTAAAGCAGTAGTAGTACAGATATAGGTAGTCAAGCTTCTAGTAACTGTAGTAGAGATATAGGTAGCCAAGCTTCTAGTAACTGTAACCCCGCCACTAATATTACAAACGCTAGTTGCTTCATTAGTAAAGCGGTAGTAGTAGAGATATAGGTAGTCAAGCTTCTAGTAACTGTAACCCCGCCACTAATATTACAAACGCTAGTTGCTTCATTAGTAAAGCAGTAGTAGTACAGATATAGGTAGTCAAGCTTCTAGTAACTGTAGTCACGCCACTAATATTACAAACGCTAGTTGCTTCATTAGTAAAGCAGTAGTAGTACAGATATAGGTAGTCAAGCTTCTAGTAACTGTAGTCACGCCACTAATATTACAAACGCTAGTTGCTTCATTAGTAAGGCAGTAGTAGTAGAGATATAGGTAGTCAAGCTTCTAGTAACTGTAGTCACGCCACTAATATTACAAACGCTAGTTGCTTCGTTAGTAAAGCAGTATTAGTAGAGATATAGGTTGCCAAGCTTCTAGTAACTGTAGTCACGCCACTAATATTACAAACGCTAGTTGCTTCGTTAGTAAAGCAGTATTAGTAGAGATATAGGTAGTCAAGCTTCTAGTAACTGTAGTCACGCCACTAATATTACAAACGCTAGTTGCTTCATTAGTAAAGCAGTAGTAGTAGAGATATAGGTAGTCAAGCTTCTAGTAACTGTAGTCACGCCACTAATATTACAAACGCTAGTTGCTTCGTTAGTAAAGCAGTATTAGTAGAGATATAGGTAGTCAAGCTTCTAGTAACTGTAGTCACGCCACTAATATTACAAACGCTAGTTGCTTCATTAGTAAAGCAGTAGTAGTAGAGATATAGGTAGTCAAGCTTCTAGTAACTGTAACCCCGCCACTAATATTACAAACGCTAGTTGCTTCATTAGTAAAGCAGTAGTAGTACAGATATAGGTAGTCAAGCTTCTAGTAACTGTAGTCACGCCACTAATATTACAAACGCTAGTTGCTTCATTAGTAAAGCAGTAGTAGTAGAGATATAGGTAGTCAAGCTTCTAGTAACTGTAACCCCGCCACTAATATTACAAACGCTAGTTGCTTCGTTAGTAAAGCAGTATTAGTAGAGATATAGGTTGCCAAGCTTCTAGTAACTGTAACCCCACCACTAATATTACAAACTCTAGTTGCTTCATTAGTAAAGCGGTAGTAGTAGAGATATAGGTAGTCAAGCTTCTAGTAACTGTAACCCCGCCACTAATATTACAAACGCTAGTTGCTTCATTAGTAAAGCGTAGTAGTAGAGAAATAACTAGCCAAGCTTCTAGTAACTGTAACCCCGCCACTAATATTACAAACGCTAGTTGCTTCATTAGTAAAGCGGTAGTAGTAGAGATATAGGTAGTCAAGCTTCTAGTAACTGTAGTCACGCCACTAATATTACAAACGCTAGTTGCTTCATTAGTAAAGCAGTAGTAGTACAGATATAGGTAGTCAAGCTCCTAGTAACTGTAGTAGAGATATAGGTAGCCAAGCTTCTAGTAACTGTAACCCCGCCACTAATATTACAAACGCTAGTTGCTTCATTAGTAAAGCGGTAGTAGTAGAGATATAGGTAGTCAAGCTTCTAGTAACTGTAACCCCGCCACTAATATTACAAACGCTAGTTGCTTCATTAGTAAAGCGTAGTAGTAGAGATATAGGTAGTCAAGCTTCTAGTAACTGTAACCCCGCCACTAATATTACAAACGCTAGTTGCTTCATTAGTAAAGCGGTAGTAGTAGAGATATAGGTAGTCAAGCTTCTAGTAACTGTAACCCCGCCACTAATATTACAAACGCTAGTTGCTTCATTAGTAAAGCGTAGTAATAGAGATATAGGTAGCCAAGCTTCTAGTAACTGTAACCCCGCCACTAATATTACAAACGCTAGTTGCTTCATTAGTAAAGCGGTAGTAGTAGAGATATAGGTAGTCAAGCTTCTAGTAACTGTAGTCACGCCACTAATATTACAAACGCTAGTTGCTTCATTAGTAAAGCAGTAGTAGTACAGATATAGGTAGTCAAGCTTCTAGTAACTGTAGTAGAGATATAGGTAGCCAAGCTTCTAGTAACTGTAACCCCGCCACTAATATTACAAACGCTAGTTGCTTCGTTAGTAAAGCAGTAGTAGTAGAGATATAGATAGCCAAGCTTCTAGTAACTGTAGTCACGCCACTAATATTTCAAACGCTAGTTGCTTCATTAGTAAAGTAGTAGTAGTAGAGATATAGTTAGCCAAGCTTCTAGTAACTGTAACCCCGCCACTAATATTACAAACGCTAGTTGCTTCATTAGTAAAGCAGTAGTAGTATAGATATAGGTAGTCAAGCTTCTAGTAACTGTATTCACGCCACTAATATTACAAACGCTAGTTGCTTCATTAGTAAAGTAGAAGTAGTAGAGATATAGTTAGCCAAGCTTCTAGTAACTGTAACCCCGCCACTAATATTACAAACGCTAGTTGCTTCGTTAGTAAAGCAGTAGTAGTACAGATATAGGTATCCAAGCTTCTAGTAACTGTAACCCCGCCACTAATATTACAAACGCTATTTGCTTCATTAGTAAAGCAGTAGTAGTAGAGATATAGGTAGCCAAGCTTCTATTAACTGTAACCCCGCCACTAATATTACAAACGCTAGTTGCTTCATTAGTAAAGCAGTAGTAGTAGAGATATAGGTAGCCACGCTTCTAGTAACTGTAACCCCGCCACTAATATTACAAACGCTAGTTGCTTCATTAGTAAAGCAGTAGTAGTAGAGATATAGGTAGTCAAGCTTCTAGTAACTGTAACCCCGCCACTAATATTACAAACGCTAGTTGCTTCATTAGTAAAGCAGTAGTAGTAGAGATGTAGGTAGCCAAGCTTCTAGTAACAGTAGCACCGCCACTAATATTACAAACGCTAGTTGCTTCATTACTAAAGCAGTAGTAGTAGAGATATAGGTAGCCAAGCTTTTAGTAACAGTAGCACCGCCACTAATATTAACTTGAATAGAATATGGAAGAAAAACCTCTGTTAGGGTACCTAAATTAACTAAATAAATATTCTAAATTGATATACCATTCAACCATTTGCCTGAAATGGGATTTAACGTATTATTTTAAATGATAATATCAAATATGGATTTATTCTCAAATAACGAATGGAAATCCGTTATCTATTAACATGGTAGATAAATATGAATAGAAGTGAAAGTAAATGAAAATTTTAATAAATGTATAGCCTAGTATAACTAGCTAGGGTCACCCAAATATGGGTAAATGTTAACAAGATTCTGATATTGAATTGAATGAAGTTTGATTAAATGTATAGCCTATTATAACTAGCTAGGGTCACCCAAATATGGGTAAATGTTAACAAGATTCTGATATTGAATTGAATGAAGTTTGATTAAATGTATAGCCTAGTATAACTAGCTAGGGTCACCTAAATATGGGTAAATGTTAACAAGATTCTGATATTGAATTGAATGAAGTTTGATTAAATGTATAGCCTAGTATAACTAGCTAGGGTCACCTAAATATGGGTAAATGTTAACAAGATTCTGATATTGAATTGAATGAAGTTTGATTAAATGTATAGCCTAGTATAACTAGCTAGGGTCACCTAAATATGGGTAAATGTTAACAAGATTCTGATATTGAATTGAATGAAGTTTGATTAAATGTATAGCCTAGTATAACTAGCTAGGGTCACCTAAATATGGGTAAATGTTAACAAGATTCTGATATTGAATTGAATGAAGTTTGATTAAATGTATAGCCTAGTATAACTAGCTAGGGTCACCTAAATATGGGTAAATGTTAACAAGATTCTGATATTGAATTGAATGAAGTTTGATTAAATGTATAGCCTAGTATAACTAGCTAGGGTCACCTAAATTTGGGTAAATGTTAACAAGATTCTGATATTGAATTGAATGAAGTTTGATTAAATGTATAGCCTAGTATAACTAGCTAGGGTCACCTAAATATGGGTAAATGTTAACAAGATTCCGATATTGAATTGAATGAAGTTTGAATAAATGTATAGCCTATTATAACTAGCTAAGGTCACCTAAATATGGGTAAATGTTAACAAGATTCCGATATTGAATTGAATGAAGTTTGAATAAATGTATAGCCTAGTATAACTATCTAGGGTCACCTAAATATGGGTAAATGTTAACAAGATTCCGATATTGAATTGAATGAAGTTTGAATAAATGTATAGCCTAGTATAACTAGCTAAGGTCACCTAAATATGGGTAAATGTTAACAAGATTCTGATATTGAATTGAATGAAGTTTGAATAAATGTATAGCCTAGTATAACTAGCTAAGGTCACCTAAATATGGGTAAATGTTAACAAGATTCCGATATTGAATTGAATGAAGTTTGAATAAATGTATAGCCTAGTATAACTAGCTAAGGTCACCTAAATATGGGTAAATGTTAACAAGATTCCGATATTGAATTGAATGAAGTTTGAATAAATGTATAGCCTATTATAACTAGCTAAGGTCACCTAAATATGGGTAAATGTTAACAAGATTCCGATATTGAATTGAATGAAGTTTGAATAAATGTATAGCCTAGTATAACTAGCTAGGGTCCACCTAAATATGGGTAAATGTTAACAAGATTCCGATATTGAATTGAATGAAGTTTGAATAAATGTATAGCCTATTATAACTAGCTAAGGTCACCTATATATGGGTAAATGTTAACAAGATTCCGATATTGAATTGAATGAAGTTTGAATAAATGTATAGCCTAGTATAACTAGCTAAGTTCACCTAAATATGGGTAAATGTTAACAAGATTCCGATATTGAATTGAATGAAGTTTGAATAAATGTATAGCCTATTATAACTAGCTAGGGTCACCTAAATATGGGTAAATGTTAACAAGATTCCGATATTGAATTGAATGAAGTTTGAATAAATGTATAGCCTATTATAACTAGCTAGGGTCACCTAAATATGGGTAAATGTTAACAAGATTCCGATATTGAATTGAATGAAGTTTGAATAAATGTATAGCCTATTATAACTAGCTAGGGTCACCTAAATATGGGTAAATGTTAACAAGATTCCGATATTGAATTGAATGAAGTTTGAATAAATGTATAGCCTATTATAACTAGCTAGGGTCACCTAAATATGGGTAAATGTTAACAAGATTCCGATATTGAATTGAATGAAGTTTGAATAAAAAGGCATAACCTATTATAACTAGATAGATTGACCTTAAAATGGTTGAATATTGACAAGACTGAGATATGTGAAATTTAACTGGGATAAACCAAAATATGTGCAAAATTAGTTATGATAGTTGACATTGAGTAAATGTTAGTGTATATATACGAGCTCGTATTATGAGCTTTCGGCTTTTGATAATATTATAAAAGATTGTATATGTATAAATATATATATATATATATATGTGTGTGTGTGTGTGTGTGTGTGTGTGTGTGTGTGTGTGTGTGTGTGTGTGTGTGTGTGTGTGTGTGTGCGCGCGCGCGAGTGTGTGTTAATATAAATAATGTAGACCTAATAAGGAGACATATTCTGTGCACTAATAACATGATACCAAATAGGAAAGTTAATTGTAATTTTAGATTAGGTAAAACATAAGAAAATAAACACTGTAAGATTACAAAACTTAGTTAATAATAAATTCGAAAGTAAAATAAAAAAATGTATATTTTACAATTAGCTTTGTTTTATATTTAAGATAAAATAAATTTACTGGATATCCAATTGTAGTATTTAAGCGAAAAGTGTCTCTCAACTATCCCCGAACCATTCCACTGCCCCAAATGAAGCTTAAAAGACTTATAAGAGGCTATTTGGTTTTTCTATCAAATTCAGGGGTTGGTTCCCCTGAAAGGTGTATTCCTTGATATACAGGTCTCGAACCGGGGTTTGGAGTCAAGAAATAAACTATTACTTTCTTACGGACAAGGAGAGGTCAAAGAGGTGAGTTGAGTAGTTAGCCGGAGGTCGTCAAGTATGAGGCAGGGTAAGGTACGTCCGTAAGAAGTTACAAAGAGATGGGAATAGACACTATTTCCCTTGTGATGAACATTGCTAACTTCAGTAGAGGAGGACCATATCTGGGTAACGAAAATTTGGAAAGCTCATAGTGACTCATAAGAAAACTAACTGGGTTTCTCCGTACCACAGGTGTATGTGACCAATGCCTGTGGGAGCCTCTTTTCCCTTACAAAAGAGTGACCCCCGACATGGTGGAAGAGGTTGACGATTCTTCGGGGGCTTATAACTAACGTTCCACCGGTCACAACCAGTGCTGTAAACCAGCCGTACGTAACGTCATGGAAGCAAGAGTTAGATAAATTCTAAATTCTCCCCGAACGTAGTTTAATAGTATTACATTTGCTACCATTTTATCAACCATCTCGGGCCCTCATATAGTCAGATCATTCCCTTATTACCTCCTGGTAGTTGCACTCGTATTTCTAGAGGTAGGCGTAAACTATGAACTCTCTCTCTAGTAATAGTACCCTTAGCTAGATGTCACCGACTCCTCCAGACCCCAAGCAGATAGGTCGTTCTATTAACTATCGCTCTCCTCTTGGTAGTCGCAGAACCTGGACATGATAAGGGCTGAAGTAATAGTACCCTTAGCTAGATGTCACCGACTCCTCCAGACCCCAAGCAGATAGGTCGTTCTATTAACTATCGCTCTCCTCTTGGTAGTCGCAGAACCTGGACATGATAAGGGCTGAAGTAATAGTACCCTTAGCTAGATGTCACCGACTCCTCCAGACCCCAAGCAGATAGGTCGTTCTATTAACTATCGCTCTCCTCTTGGTAGTCGCAGAACCTGGACATGATAAGGGCTGAAGTAATAGTACCCTTAGCTAGATGTCACCGACTCCTCCAGACCCCAAGCAGATAGGTCGTTCTATTAACTATCGCTCTCCTCTTGGTAGTCGCAGAACCTGGACATGATAAGGGCTGAAGTAATAGTACCCTTAGCTAGATGTCACCGACTCCTCCAGACCCCAAGCAGATAGGTCGTTCTATTAACTATCGCTCTCCTCTTGGTAGTCGCAGAACCTGGACGTGATAAGGGCTGAAGTAATAGTACCCTTAGCTAGATGTCACCGACTCCTCCAGACCCCAAGCAGATAGGTCGTTCTATTAACTATCGCTCTCCTCTTGGTAGTCGCAGAACCTGGACATGATAAGGGCTGAAGTAATAGTACCCTTAGCTAGATGTCACCGACTCCTCCAGACCCCAAGCAGATAGGTCGTTCTATTAACTATCGCTCTCCTCTTGGTAGTCGCAGAACCTGGACATGATAAGGGCTGAAGTAATAGTACCCTTAGCTAGATGTCACCGACTCCTCCAGACCCCAAGCAGATAGGTCGTTCTATTAACTATCGCTCTCCTCTTGGTAGTCGCAGAACCTGGACGTGGTAAGGAATGAAATAGTAGCACGCTTGCTAAACAAATCGCACCCACTAATCACACTGAGTTTTTGGCGGTGATCTCTCTCTCTCTCTAGTAATAGTACCCTTAGCTAGATGTCACCGACTCCTCCAGACCCCAAGCAGATAGGTCGTTCTATTAACTATCGCTCTCCTCTTGGTAGTCGCAGAACCTGGACGTGATAAGGACTGAAATAGTATCACGCTTGCTAAACAAATCGCACCCACTAATCACACTGAGTTTTTGGCGGTGATCTCTCTCTCTCTCTAGTAATAGTACCCTTAGCTAGATGTCACCGACTCCTCCAGACCCCAAGCAGATAGGTCGTTCTATTAACTATCGCTCTCCTCTTGGTAGTCGCAGAACCTGGACGTGATAAGGGCTGAAGTAATAGTACCCTTAGCTAGATGTCACCGACTCCTCCAGACCCCAAGCAGATAGGTCGTTCTATTAACTATCGCTCTCCTCTTGGTAGTCGCAGAACCTGGACGTGATAAGGGCTGAAGTAATAGTACCCTTAGCTAGATGTCACCGACTCCTCCAGACCCCAAGCAGATAGGTCGTTCTATTAACTATCGCTCTCCTCTTGGTAGTCGCAGAACCTGGACATGATAAGGGCTGAAGTAATAGTACCCTTAGCTAGATGTCACCGACTCCTCCAGACCCCAAGCAGATAGGTCGTTCTATTAACTATCGCTCTCCTCTTGGTAGTCGCAGAACCTGGACGTGATAAGGGCTGAAGTAATAGTACCCTTAGCTAGATGTCACCGACTCCTCCAGACCCCAAGCAGATAGGTCGTTCTATTAACTATCGCTCTCCTCTTGGTAGTCGCAGAACCTGGACGTGATAAGGGCTGAAGTAATAGTACCCTTAGCTAGATGTCACCGACTCCTCCAGACCCCAAGCAGATAGGTCGTTCTATTAACTATCGCTCTCCTCTTGGTAGTCACAGAACCTGGACGTGGTAAGGACTGAAATAGTATCACGCTTGCTAAACAAATCGCACCCACTAATCACACTGAGTTTTTGGCGGTGATCTCTCTCTCTCTCTAGTAATAGTACCCTTAGCTAGATGTCACCGACTCCTCCAGACCCCAAGCAGATAGGTCGTTCTATTAACTATCGCTCTCCTCTTGGTAGTCGCAGAACCTGGACGTGATAAGGGCTGAAGTAATAGTACCCTTAGCTAGATGTCACCGACTCCTCCAGACCCCAAGCAGATAGGTCGTTCTATTAACTATCGCTCTCCTCTTGGTAGTCGCAGAACCTGGACGTGGTAAGGAATGAAATAGTAGCACGCTTGCTAAACAAATCGCACCCGCTAATCACACTGAGTTTTTGGCGGTGATCTCTCTCTCTCTCTAGTAATAGTACCCTTAGCTAGATGTCACCGACTCCTCCAGACCCCAAGCAGATAGGTCGTTCTATTAACTATCGCTCTCCTCTTGGTAGTCGCAGAACCTGGACGTGGTAAGGAATGAAATAGTAGCACGCTTGCTAAACAAATCGCACCCACTAATCACACTGAGTTTTTGGCGGTGATCTCTCTCTCTCTCTAGTAATAGTACCCTTAGCTAGATGTCACCGACTCCTCCAGACCCCAAGCAGATAGGTCGTTCTATTAACTATCGCTCTCCTCTTGGTAGTCGCAGAACCTGGACGTGATAAGGACTGAAATAGTATCACGCTTGCTAAACAAATCGCACCCACTAATCACACTGAGTTTTTGGCGGTGATCTCTCTCTCTCTCTAGTAATAGTACCCTTAGCTAGATGTCACCGACTCCTCCAGACCCCAAGCAGATAGGTCGTTCTATTAACTATCGCTCTCCTCTTGGTAGTCGCAGAACCTGGACGTGATAAGGACTGAAATAGTATCACGCTTGCTAAACAAATCGCACCCACTAATCACACTGAGTTTTTGGCGGTGATCTCTCTCTCTCTCTAGTAATAGTACCCTTAGCTAGATGTCACCGACTCCTCCAGACCCCAAGCAGATAGGTCGTTCTATTAACTATCGCTCTCCTCTTGGTAGTCGCAGAACCTGGACGTGATAAGGGCTGAAGTAATAGTACCCTTAGCTAGATGTCACCGACTCCTCCAGACCCCAAGCAGATAGGTCGTTCTATTAACTATCGCTCTCCTCTTGGTAGTCGCAGAACCTGGACGTGATAAGGGCTGAAGTAATAGTACCCTTAGCTAGATGTCACCGACTCCTCCAGACCCCAAGCAGATAGGTCGTTCTATTAACTATCGCTCTCCTCTTGGTAGTCGCAGAACCTGGACGTGATAATGGCTGAAGTAATAGTACCCTTAGCTAGATGTCACCGACTCCTCCAGACCCCAAGCAGATAGGTCGTTCTATTAACTATCGCTCTCCTCTTGGTAGTCGCAGAACCTGGACGTGATAAGGGCTGAAGTAATAGTACCCTTAGCTAGATGTCACCGACTCCTCCAGACCCCAAGCAGATAGGTCGTTCTATTAACTATCGCTCTCCTCTTGGTAGTCGCAGAACCTGGACGTGATAAGGGCTGAAGTAATAGTACCCTTAGCTAGATGTCACCGACTCCTCCAGACCCCAAGCAGATAGGTCGTTCTATTAACTATCGCTCTCCTCTTAGTAGTCGCAGAACCTGGACGTGATAAGGGCTGAAGTAATAGTACCCTTAGCTAGATGTCACCGACTCCTCCAGACCCCAAGCAGATAGGTCGTTCTATTAACTATCGCTCTCCTCTTGGTAGTCGCAGAACCTGGACGTGATAAGGGCTGAAGTAATAGTACCCTTAGCTAGATGTCACCGACTCCTCCAGACCCCAAGCAGATAGGTCATTCTATTAACTATCGCTCTCCTCTTGGTAGTCGCAGAACCTGGACGTGATAAGGGCTGAAGTAATAGTACCCTTAGCTAGATGTCACCGACTCCTCCAGACCCCAAGCAGATAGGTCGTTCTATTAACTATCGCTCTCCTCTTGGTAGTCGCAGAACCTGGACGTGATAAGGGCTGAAGTAATAGTACCCTTAGCTAGATGTCACCGACTCCTCCAGACCCCAAGCAGATAGGTCGTTCTATTAACTATCACTCTCCTCTTGGTAGTCGCAGAACCTGGACATGATAAGGGCTGAAGTAATAGTACCCTTAGCTAGATGTCACCGACTCCTCCAGACCCCAAGCAGATAGGTCGTTCTATTAACTATCGCTCTCCTCTTGGTAGTCGCAGAACCTGGACGTGATAAGGGCTGAAGTAATAGTACCCTTAGCTAGATGTCACCGACTCCTCCAGACCCCAAGCAGATAGGTCGTTCTATTAACTATCGCTCTCCTCTTGGTAGTCGCAGAACCTGGACGTGATAAGGGCTGAAGTAATAGTACCCTTAGCTAGATGTCACCGACTCCTCCAGACCCCAAGCAGATAGGTCGTTCTATTAACTATTGCTCTCCTCTTGGTAGTCGCAGAACCTGGACGTGATAAGGGCTGAAGTAATAGTACCCTTAGCTAGATGTCACCGACTCCTCCAGACCCCAAGCAGATAGGTCGTTCTATTAACTATCGCTCTCCTCTTGGTAGTCGCAGAACCTGGACATGGTAAGGAATGAAATAGTAGCACGCTTGCTAAACAAATCGCACCCACTAATCACACTGAGTTTTTGGCGGTGATCTCTCTCTCTCTCTAGTAATAGTACCCTTAGCTAGATGTCACCGACTCCTCCAGACCCCAAGCAGATAGGTCGTTCTATTAACTATCGCTCTCCTCTTGGTAGTGGCAGAACCTGGACGTGATAAGGGCTGAAGTAATAGTACCCTTAGCTAGATGTCACCGACTCCTCCAGACCCCAAGCAGATAGGTCGTTCTATTAACTATCGCTCTCCTCTTGGTAGTCGCAGAACCTGGACGTGATAAGGGCTGAAGTAATAGTACCCTTAGCTAGATGTCACCGACTCCTCCAGACCCCAAGCAGATAGGTCGTTCTATTAACTATCGCTCTCCTCTTGGTAGTCGCAGAACCTGGACATGATAAGGGCTGAAGTAATAGTACCCTTAGCTAGATGTCACCGACTCCTCCAGACCCCAAGCAGATAGGTCGTTCTATTAACTATCGCTCTCCTCTTGGTAGTCGCAGAACCTGGACGTGATAAGGGCTGAAGTAATAGTACCCTTAGCTAGATGTCACCGACTCCTCCAGACCCCAAGCAGATAGGTCGTTCTATTAACTATCGCTCTCCTCTTGGTAGTCGCAGAACCTGGACGTGATAAGGGCTGAAGTAATAGTACCCTTAGCTAGATGTCACCGACTCCTCCAGACCCCAAGCAGATAGGTCGTTCTATTAACTATCGCTCTCCTCTTGGTAGTCGCAGAACCTGGACATGATAAGGGCTGAAGTAATAGTACCCTTAGCTAGATGTCACCGACTCCTCCAGACCCCAAGCAGATAGGTCGTTCTATTAACTATCGCTCTCCTCTTGGTAGTCGCAGAACCTGGACGTGATAAGGGCTGAAGTAATAGTACCCTTAGCTAGATGTCACCGACTCCTCCAGACCCCAAGCAGATAGGTCGTTCTATTAACTATCGCTCTCCTCTTGGTAGTCGCAGAACCTGGACGTGATAAGGGCTGAAGTAATAGTACCCTTAGCTAGATGTCACCGACTCCTCCAGACCCCAAGCAGATAGGTCGTTCTATTAACTATCGCTCTCCTCTTGGTAGTCGCAGAACCTGGACGTGATAAGGGCTGAAGTAATAGTACCCTTAGCTAGATGTCACCGACTCTTCCAGACCCCAAGCAGATAGGTCGTTCTATTAACTATCGCTCTCCTCTTGGTAGTCGCAGAACCTGGACATGGTAAGGAATGAAATAGTAGCACGCTTGCTAAACAAATCGCACCCACTAATCACACTGAGTTTTTGGCGGTGATCTCTCTCTCTCTCTAGTAATAGTACCCTTAGCTAGATGTCACCGACTCCTCCAGACCCCAAGCAGATAGGTCGTTCTATTAACTATCGCTCTCCTCTTGGTAGTCGCAGAACCTGGACGTGATAAGGGCTGAAGTAATAGTACCCTTAGCTAGATGTCACCGACTCCTCCAGACCCCAAGCAGATAGGTCGTTCTATTAACTATCGCTCTCCTCTTGGTAGTCGCAGAACCTGGACGTGATAAGGGCTGAAGTAATAGTACCCTTAGCTAGATGTCACCGACTCCTCCAGACCCCAAGCAGATAGGTCGTTCTATTAACTATCGCTCTCCTCTTGGTAGTCGCAGAACCTGGACGTGATAAGGGCTGAAGTAATAGTACCCTTAGCTAGATGTCACCGACTCCTCCAGACCCCAAGCAGATAGGTCGTTCTATTAACTATCGCTCTCCTCTTGGTAGTCGCAGAACCTGGACATGATAAGGGCTGAAGTAATAGTACCCTTAGCTAGATGTCACCGACTCCTCCAGACCCCAAGCAGATAGGTCGTTCTATTAACTATCGCTCTCCTCTTGGTAGTCGCAGAACCTGGACGTGATAAGGGCTGAAGTAATAGTACCCTTAGCTAGATGTCACCGACTCCTCCAGACCCCAAGCAGATAGGTCGTTCTATTAACTATCGCTCTCCTCTTGGTAGTCGCAGAACCTGGACGTGATAAGGGCTGAAGTAATAGTACCCTTAGCTAGATGTCACCGACTCCTCCAGACCCCAAGCAGATAGGTCGTTCTATTAACTATCGCTCTCCTCTTGGTAGTCGCAGAACCTGGACATGATAAGGGCTGAAGTAATAGTACCCTTAGCTAGATGTCACCGACTCCTCCAGACCCCAAGCAGATAGGTCGTTCTATTAACTATCGCTCTCCTCTTGGTAGTCGCAGAACCTGGACGTGATAAGGGCTGAAGTAATAGTACCCTTAGCTAGATGTCACCGACTCCTCCAGACCCCAAGCAGATAGGTCGTTCTATTAACTATCGCTCTCCTCTTGGTAGTCGCAGAACCTGGACGTGATAAGGGCTGAAGTAATAGTACCCTTAGCTAGATGTCACCGACTCCTCCAGACCCCAAGCAGATAGGTCGTTCTATTAACTATCGCTCTCCTCTTGGTAGTCGCAGAACCTGGACGTGATAAGGGCTGAAGTAATAGTACCCTTAGCTAGATGTCACCGACTCCTCCAGACCCCAAGCAGATAGGTCGTTCTATTAACTATCGCTCTCCTCTTGGTAGTCGCAGAACCTGGACATGGTAAGGAATGAAATAGTAGCACGCTTGCTAAACAAATCGCACCCACTAATCACACTGAGTTTTTGGCGGTGATCTCTCTCTCTCTCTAGTAATAGTACCCTTAGCTAGATGTCACCGACTCCTCCAGACCCCAAGCAGATAGGTCGTTCTATTAACTATCGCTCTCCTCTTGGTAGTCGCAGAACCTGGACGTGATAAGGGCTGAAGTAATAGTACCCTTAGCTAGATGTCACCGACTCCTCCAGACCCCAAGCAGATAGGTCGTTCTATTAACTATCGCTCTCCTCTTGGTAGTCGCAGAACCTGGACGTGATAAGGGCTGAAGTAATAGTACCCTTAGCTAGATGTCACCGACTCCTCCAGACCCCAAGCAGATAGGTCGTTCTATTAACTATCGCTCTCCTCTTGGTAGTCGCAGAACCTGGACGTGATAAGGGCTGAAGTAATAGTACCCTTAGCTAGATGTCACCGACTCCTCCAGACCCCAAGCAGATAGGTCGTTCTATTAACTATCGCTCTCCTCTTGGTAGTCGCAGAACCTGGACATGATAAGGGCTGAAGTAATAGTACCCTTAGCTAGATGTCACCGACTCCTCCAGACCCCAAGCAGATAGGTCGTTCTATTAACTATCGCTCTCCTCTTGGTAGTCGCAGAACCTGGACGTGATAAGGGCTGAAGTAATAGTACCCTTAGCTAGATGTCACCGACTCCTCCAGACCCCAAGCAGATAGGTCGTTCTATTAACTATCGCTCTCCTCTTGGTAGTCGCAGAACCTGGACGTGGTAAGGAATGAAATAGTAGCACGCTTGCTAAACAAATCGCACCCGCTAATCACACTGAGTTTTTGGCGGTGATCTCTCTCTCTCTCTAGTAATAGTACCCTTAGCTAGATGTCACCGACTCCTCCAGACCCCAAGCAGATAGGTCGTTCTATTAACTATCGCTCTCCTCTTGGTAGTCGCAGAACCTGGACATGATAAGGGCTGAAGTAATAGTACCCTTAGCTAGATGTCACCGACTCCTCCAGACCCCAAGCAGATAGGTCGTTCTATTACCTATCGCTCTCCTCTTGGTAGTCGCAGAACCTGGACGTGGTAAGGAATGAAATAGTAGCACGCTTGCTAAACAAATCGCACCCACTAATCACACTGAGTTTTTGGCGGTGATCTCTCTCTCTCTCTAGTAATAGTACCCTTAGCTAGATGTCACCGACTCCTCCAGACCCCAAGCAGATAGGTCGTTCTATTAACTATCGCTCTCCTCTTGGTAGTCGCAGAACCTGGACGTGATAAGGGCTGAAGTAATAGTACCCTTAGCTAGATGTCACCGACTCCTCCAGACCCCAAGCAGATAGGTCGTTCTATTAACTATCGCTCTCCTCTTGGTAGTCGCAGAACCTGGACGTGGTAAGGAATGAAATAGTATCACGCTTGCTAAACAAATCGCACCCACTAATCACACTGAGTTTTTGGCGGTGATCTCTCTCTCTCTCTAGTAATAGTACCCTTAGCTAGATGTTACCGACTCCTCCAGACCCCAAGCAGATAGGTCGTTCTATTAACTATCGCTCTCCTCTTGGTAGTCGCAGAACCTGGACGTGATAAGGGCTGAAGTAATAGTACCCTTAGCTAGATGTCACCGACTCCTCCAGACCCCAAGCAGATAGGTCGTTCTATTAACTATCGCTCTCCTCTTGGTAGTCGCAGAACCTGGACGTGATAAGGGCTGAAGTAATAGTACCCTTAGCTAGATGTCACCGACTCCTCCAGACCCCAAGCAGATAGGTCGTTCTATTAACTATCGCTCTCCTCTTGGTAGTCGCAGAACCTGGACGTGATAAGGGCTGAAGTAATAGTACCCTTAGCTAGATGTCACCGACTCCTCCAGACCCCAAGCAGATAGGTCGTTCTATTAACTATCGCTCTCCTCTTGGTAGTCGCAGAACCTGGACGTGATAAGGACTGAAAGAGTATCACGCTTGCTAAACAAATCGCACCCACTAATCACACTGAGTTTTTGGCGGTGAAAGTATACTCTGAAAGATGGATTGTACTAGAACTAAGACTCTCACCATGAATCCCAGTCCTTGTCACTTCTTCACTGGGTCGTGCTTTACTGATCATACAAAGTGCGCTGAACTTTATAACTTTTAGAGTTTCACAATGTTTTATTTAGACAATTCTAAATAGAAGAGGAGAAACTAGCTGTTTCAGCAACAATGGCTTCACATGTGTTCCGTGTTTCACAATAATGTAAACTTATATTTCAAATGGTTCGTTTTTGTGAAATATGAAGACGTACAACGCTGATTCCCGGCATAATCTGTGCTTTACCTATATTCTCCTTTATGTAAAAAAATTGTAAAATAATTGTGCACATTTTGATGCTTTTGCAAAAATTGAATTTGTGTGTTTCCCGTATGTACTGGACTAATATTATCTTCCCAAACCTTCAGTAAACCTAATTAAATCCAAAGGTTTAATCCATATTAAACTAAACCGAAACAAAAACCACCCGCTACATCTCCACACATACACAATATATACATAATATTAAATATGGAGATACACTCTTGTAATATAGTTAATGGATAAAAATATTTATAAAACGAGAATAGCTTTAATTTATATATCATTCACAGCTTCTCGACAGTAAAATAAGTATTAGCATCTTCAGGAAAAACAATGATATAACAAAGTTTCGCATTATAAAAAATTGAATTATTTTGATAAAACCGTTACTAGAAACAATGAAAATTTGAATATAATATATATAGAAAACCAACGCAGACAAATCAATTAATACCAAATTTATCAAATCATCCATATAACCAAAAAATGGCAGCGTTGTATAATTTATTATATATAATGCACAAAATACTAATGAACATAAATGATCAAATGAAAGAGAAATATATAATATATCAAATTGCATTAGAAAATGGATATGAAATTAAAACTATAAATAACATATTAACATAATAAGAAATCAGAAAATCAACCATAGCTTTGTAAATAGTATATTAGAAAAAATTTGGATAATTTTTACATTCACTGGTAACGAAATAAACAAAATTACAAATGACTTACAAAACTGATAATAAAATTACAAATATAATAAGCAATAACAATAACCAAAATAATATGCACGAAAGAAATGGTGTGTATAATATTAAATGTTAAGATTGTAATCAACCATATGAAGAACAAACACAAAGGAAAACACATATAAAACCGAAAATACACAAATTAAATTTGGCTACTCATTGTATCAATTATGGACAAAACTATTTACTGAAATAGGAAATATGAAAATAATTGAAGAAATTAAGAAAAGGTTGAAATGAATATACATGGAACATAAGGAATATATAAACATAAAGTTGAAGACAAATTAATTAATGAACAAATTCCAAGTGAAAACAAAACACTAAACTATTTACAAGGTTGTAACTGTAAATTATTTTTGGTAGCTTTAATTCTTATGAATTAAGGCTGGTTTTAAATATTGCAGTTTATAGCTACATATTTAGGAAATGACCTGCAAACTCTTATTAAATTATTGTTGAAAGGCTTATTAAATTAAGATGTATGGGATTTGTATGCTCGTTAAATAATTGCTCTCTTAATCTTCAATTAAAACAAATCAAACAAATTTTATTTAGCAAACAATTATAAAGTTACAAACCAAAACACATATTTCTTAGACGTTGTGTTAGTTACTGATTAGTGAACATTTAACATTTGACTTATGAGGAAATTTTCATATTAATAAATCAATGGCTGAAATGACTCTGTTTTTGAGTTTGCTTGCTTGTTCTTTTCATAATTAATTCTTACAATTTAAACTGAAAACAAATGCACCAAATAATGCATAAATTACATTTATGTACGTATTGAAAATTTTAAAGTTTATTAATTTTGTATTAAACTGTTTAAGCATTTAAATTTTGTGATAGTTCACCAAAGTTTTAATTTGTTCAGTTAGCTGTTTTAACAAGTGTAGCCTTGCATCCTTCTATTGGAAAGACCTTACAAGATTCCCTCGGTCATGATTCAGTAAGTCAGCGCGCATGATTCCCTCGGTTCAGTAACTCAGCGTTCCATCTTCGTTCTTGGCGACTTGCGCTGTCTTCTACATTCTGATTACGAAAAATTAAAAAATGATTACTACATTAAAAATTTAAAACTAAACCTTTCCTCGCTCTTGGAGACGACCGTTTCCTTCTACGTCCCGATTTCAAGAGAAGTTTACTTTCGGTTGTAAAGCAAGCGTTCTAGCTACCGCGCATCGAAGATGCGCATATTACTTTAATTTTTGTTTTTAAACTCTTCCTACAGATGCCACTACCAACCAGAGATTTGATCTATTTCTAGCAAATCACAATTTTTTGATCTAGTTCTATTTTGTTACATTTTCGAATACATTCTCGTTCGTATTCTGAAATTTCCTTCTTTAATATGTAGCACCATCTAAAGTGTGTTACAAGGTCATTGATGTCATGGCAAAAATTACATAGAAGTTATTATACGTCTAAGTATAATAAAGCATATATGTATTATTGGTATTACCAATAAACATATAGTTGAATTGTATGATTTAATTTTTTGTAAACTTTGTTATATCATTTTTTTCATGTAGATGCTATTACCTATTATATTGACGAAAAGCTTTGAACAATATATAAATAAAAACAATGCTTGTATTTGATATATATAAACAATTCATACTGAATACTATGGGAAACTTTTACAACTTTACATAGGCTTTCCTCTACTCGCCTTTTTTACTAGTCATACATCCCCACATCTTACTTTTAGATGCTTTTATTTTGTTTATAAAATATATTTTGGTAGTAAATTTTGCAAGAAATATTAAGGTTTTAATAACTTATTTATTTCAGTTTGTGAATTATTTTCTTTTAATGAATAGTTTTCTAAACTGAATCTGTGGAAAACAGAAGAAACCCAGTTATTACATGAGTGATATTTCCACGAAAACAATTTCCCATTCATATTATATTCAGTTTATTCCTACATCTGAAAGAAATTATTTTGAATCAAATGTGCTACCCGTGCTTGCATTCATATCTTCAATATAATTAACAAATTGAAGACATTCGTTAATGATAATCTTTGCCGTGGCCATTAAAGAGTTTACTGTCGCTGTTAAAATTATTGTTCCTAATGTGATTAATGTGATATAAAAACATTGTTTTATGGTTGTTACTATTCTTCTAATTATTATTATTAGTAGTAGTAGTCGTTGTAGTACTTTGGTGAATGTTTCGTACTAGTTGCATATAAGTATCTGTAGTACTATATCTAGTGGGCACTAATATAGTTGTGTTTTCATGATGCTGCTGGTATTTGTTGTTATATTATAGGCTCTTACTCTTGTTATAAAATAAAGGAGGAAAAGGCTCAAGTGTCCTTATGAGATAAACTAGTTTTAGAGAATTTATTTAGAGCATTTTTTTTTTAAGAAGAGGATTTTTGCAACAATGGGTTCACACGTTTCCATGTTTCACAATAATGTAAACTTATATTTAAAATAGGACGTTGTTGTAAAGCGTGAAGATGTGTACCTCTGATTCTACACAATCTGAAGATACGCTGGGCGACTGTACAATGTGAGCACTTGTGATGTATTCTTGCAAATTTGTGTGTTAGGGTAAAAGTTGAGGTGTATTTCTTGTATGCACGTTGTTAGCTCCTCATACCTACCCCACACCATCACACCTACTCAACTATTAAAGTCACGTTGTTAGCTCCTCATACCTACCCCACACCATCACACCTACTCAACTATTAAAGTCACGTTGTTAGCTCCTCATACCTACCCCACACCATCACACCTACTCAACTATTAAAGTCACGTTGTTAGCTCCTCATACCTACCCCACACCATCACACCTACTCAACTATTAAAGTCACGTTGTTAGCTCCCCATACCTACCCCACACCATCACACCTACTCAACTATTAAAGTCACGTTGTTAGCTCCTCATACCTACCCCACACCATCACACCTACTCATCTATTAAAGTCACGTTGTTAGCTCCTCATACCTACCCCACACCATTACACCTACTCAACTATTAAAGTCACGTTGTTAGCTCCTCATACCTACCCCACACCATCACACCTACTCAACTATTAAAGTCACGTTGTTAGCTCCTCATACCTACCCCACACCATCACACCTACTCAACTATTAAAGTCACGTTGTTAGCTCCTCATACCTACCCCACACCATCACACCTACTCAACTATTAAAGTCACGTTGTTAGCTCCTCATACCTACCCCACACCATTACACCTACTCAACTATTAAAGTCACGTTGTTAGCTCCTCATACCTACCCCACACCATCACACCTACTCAACTATTAAAGTCACGTTGTTAACTCCTCATACCTACCCCACACCATCACACCTACTCAACTATTAAAGTCACGTTGTTAGCTCCTCATACCTACCCCACACCATCACACCTACTCAACTATTAAAGTCACGTTGTTAGCTCCTCATACCTACCCCACACCATCACACCTACTCAACTATTAAAGTCACGTTGTTAGCTCCTCATACCTACCCCACACCATCACACCTACTCAACTATTAAAGTCACGTTGTTAGCTCCCCATACCTACCCCACACCATCACACCTACTCAACTATTAAAGTCACGTTGTTAGCTCCTCATACCTACCCCACACCATCACACCTACTCAACTATTAAAGTCACGTTGTTAGCTCCTCATACCTACCCCACACCATTACACCTACTCAACTAATCAAGTCACGTTGTTAGCTCCTCATACCTACCCCACACCATCACACCTACTCAACTAATCAAGTCACGTTGTTAGCTCCTCATACCTACCCCACACCATTACACCTACTCAACTATTGAAGTCACGTTGTTAGCTCCTCATACCTACCCCACACCATCACACATACTCAACTATTAAAGTCACGTTGTTAGCTCCTCATACCTACCCCACACCATTACACCTACTCAACTATTAAAGTCACGTTGTTAGCTCGTCATACCTACCCCCACACCATTACACCTACTTAACTAATCAAGTCACGTTGTTAGCTCCTCATACCTACCCCACACCATCACACCTACTCAACTAATCAAGTCACGTTGTTAGCTCCTCATACCTACCCCACACCATTACACCTACTCAACTATTGAAGTCACGTTGTTAGCTCCTCATACCTACCCCACACCATCACACCTACTCAACTATTAAAGTCACGTTGTTAGCTCCTCATACCTACCCCACACCATTACACCTACTCAACTATTGAAGTCACGTTGTTAGCTCCTCATACCTACCCCACACCATTACACCTACTCAACTATTGAAGTCACGTTGTTAGCTCCTCATACCTACCCCACACCATTACACCTACTCAACTATTGAAGTCACGTTCTTAGCTCCTCATACCTACTCCACACCATCACACCTACTCAAATATTGAAGTCACGTTGTTAGCTCCTATACCTACCCCACACCATTACACCTACTCAACTATTGAAGTCACGTTGTTAGCTCCTCATACCTACCCCACACCATCACACCTACTCAACTATTGAAGTCACGTTGTTAGCTCCTATACCTACCCCACACCATCACACCTACTCAACTATTGAAGTCACGTTGTTAGCTCCTCATACCTACCCCACACCATCACACCTACTCAACTATTGAAGTCACGTTGTTAGCTCCTATACGTACCCCACACCATCACACCTACTCAACTATTGAAGTCACGTTGTTAGCTCCTCATACCTACCCCACACCATTACACCTACTCAACTATTAAAGTCACGTTGTTAGCTCCTCATACCTACCCCACACCATCACACCTACTCAACTATTGAAGTCACGTTGTTAGCTCCTCATACCTACCCCACACCATTACACTTACTCAACTATTAAAATCACGTTGTTAGCTCCTCATACCTACCCCACACCATCACACCTACTCAACTATTGAAGTCACGTTGTTAGCTCCTCATACCTACCCCACACCATTACACCTACTCAACTATTAAAGTCACGTTGTTAGCTCCTCATACCTACCCCACACCATTACACCTACTCAACTATTGAAGTCACGTTGTTAGCTCCTCATACCTACCCCACACCATTACACCTACTCAACTATTGAAGTCACGTTGTTAGCTCCTATACCTACCCCACACCATTACACCTACTCAACTATTAAAGTCACGTGGTTAGCTCCTCATACCTACCTCACACCATTACACTTACTCAACTATTAAAGACACGTTGTTAGCTCCTCATACCTACCCCACACCATTACACCTACTCAACTATTAAAGTCACGTTGTTAGCTCCTCATACCTACCCCACACTATCACACTTACTCAACTATTAAAGTCACGTTGTTAGCTCCTCATACCTACCCCACACCATTACACCTACTCAACTATTAAAGTCACGTTGTTAGCTCCTCATACCTACCCCAAACCATCACATCTACTCAACTATTAAAGTCACGTTGTAAGTTCCTCATACCTAACCCACACCATTACACCTACTCAACTATTAAAGTCACTTTGTTAGCTCCTCATACCTACCCCACACCATTACACTTACTCAACTATTAAAGTCTTTCCTCAGGGTCACCATAAATCTATCACCGCTAACAACTCCATCCTCAAATATAAGACAATATATAATATGCTCTTGTATTTCTAGGATTTGCAGTGTATTTTAAAAAGCAGTTACGCAGAACAGGTGTAAAGTAAAAGATTACAAAAGGGTAATATAAAAGACAATCTGCATTTGCAATGACAGCTTCACATTTGCCTGCTGTCCTGCGATGGGACTTTGTATTGAAATAGTTCATTGTGGCACAGCATGTATATGTGTGGGTGATGCTATTCGGTGCTCGTTGCCAAGGAAATACTTCGAGGAGGATTCTAAAAACTTCTTGTGAAGAATATTTCTAGGAGCTGAAGAATGACTGTTTACTAGGTCTCCAAGGTCCTTAATTTTTGTTTTATGAGACAAAAACTGCAAAATAAGCCAATTCATTAAAAGTAAACATTAATTATATTAATAAATTGATATATCAATATTTATCTAATTTTAATGTTGTGTAATGAAAATGTATTTTAAATAGTAAAAAGACTTGAATATGATATGTTTAAATAATGTTAAAAAAACAAAGAATAATATATATATATATATATATATATATATATATATATATATATGTGTGTGTGTGTGTGTATATATATATATATATTTATTTATATATATATACATTTATATATATATATATATATATATATATATATATATATATATATATATTTACATATAAGTATATATTTATATATATATATATCCTGATATTTCACTTTGTTCATAATTTTTCAATTGCACTGACTTTATGAAGTTATTATTATTAATTGTAAATAATTTTTTCTACCACTTAGTGCAAATATATATATATATACATATATATATATATATATATATATATATATATATATATATATATATATATATATATATATATATATATAGTGTCTCTCTTCCTCACTCTTTTTCTCTCTCTCTCTTTATTTCTCTCCCTCTCTCTCTCTCTCTCTCTCTCTCTATATATATATATATATATATTAAATATAGTGATATGTTTTCTTGTAATATAGTTATTAAATTAAAAATATTTCAAAAACAAGAATACTTTTAATGAATATATTTATTCAAAGCTTTTCGCCGATAAAATAGTACTAGCTTCTTCAGGAAAATAATTATCTAATAAAATATTTTTACAAAATTAAATCATATGTGTATGACATATGATTTAATTTTGTAAAAATATTTTATTATATAATTATTTTCCTGAAGATGCTGGTACTATTTTATCGGCGAAAAGCTTTGAATAAATATATTAATTAAAAGTATTCTTGTTTTTGAAATATTTTTAATTTATATATATATATATATATATATATATATATATATATATATATCGCAATATGTATTCTTGTGTGTTAATAAAGAACTAAGTCAAAATACAAATACAAGAATTATAATTGAATTTACAATTCCTGATGAATATTCCTGATGATGTTGGTACTGTTAGCCAACGAAAAGCTTTGAATTGTAAATTCAATTATAATTCTTGTATTTTTATTTTGACTTAGTTCTTTATATATATATATATATATATATATATATATATATATATATATATATATATATATATATATATATATATATAATAAATTAAAAATATTTCAAAAATAAGAATACTTTTAATGAATATATTTATTCAAAGCTTTTCGCCGATAAAATAGTACCAGCATCTTCAGAAAAATAATTATCTAATAAAATAATTTTACAAAATTCTGTAAAAATTTACAGTAGTTACGAAATTTTGTAAAAATATCAGTCTTCGGCTGAAGATGCTGATACTATTTTATCGGCGAAAACCTTTGAATAAATATATTCATTAAAAGTATTCTTGTTTTTGAAATATTTTTAATTTATTAACTATATATACAAGAAAACATATCACCATATTTAATATATATATATATATATATATATATATATATATATATATATATATATATATATATATATACAGTATATACAATTCTTTAACAAGAATATAAATGATATTTTTTGCAAGTCGACTTTCGAAAGTTATATTACGTGCTCTTATTTCCAATCATTAGATACGACAGTGTCCTTGAAATGGTTGTGCGAATTACACCGCAATATTTTAATTATTGAAAGACCGAAATATAGAATACAACTCGAAAATCACGGCTCCTAGAAATATCACGTAAGATTCATGTTTAAGTACATTATTATGTAATCTCTCCTTCTCTACCACTTACCCCCCGCTCTCTTTACAGACCCCTTCCCTAGATCTGACCACTAACACGTCATGACCACACACACACGAAGAGTAGTGGAGTACATCCAAATATTATTCACCTCCTCTCTGCGTTTCCCATATCCTCCACATATAAGCCCCAATTCCCATTGTTTATCTTTTACCTCCCCAACACAACCATTTCCCCTCCCCCACATTGCCTGAACACTTCCCACACAACCGCTTCCCACCTCAGTTGACATATCTACACTATCGACAAATATTCTAAATGATAAGAAATACATCTGTTACACTAAATTGTAATCTATAGTAATAGTAATTCTAAAAATATTTAAATTTGTAACCGTTCTATAGAAGAGGCCCTGAAGAGTGGAGAACGGAACGAAGGAAGAACTGCTGCAACTAAACGGAGATTCACATGTTTAATGCTAACACACATTGTGGCTGTATATTTGAAACAGTTAAATGTAGTATTAGCATTTACATGTGGAACTTATGATAAACGGCGTTTTTTCAATGATGGATCCAAAAAAAGAATTTTAACAGTTGAATATTTTTGTAAGATGAGTATTATTTTAATTTTCATATAAAAAAAATAGCAGAATTGAATAATTGCGTAGATTTATATTTAATTGTTTGTACTTTGTTTTATCTTAATTTAAATAACTAACCCTATATATAAGCAATTTGTATTTATAAGGTACCTGATTGAAAATTTGCAGAAATAAAAATACATTTACTCTTTATTTCATTATAACGTGTTGGAGTTTTATATAAAGTGTCAAAGTTGAAATATATAATTAATTTACCTCAGATAAAACCTCTCCTTTCCTGAAAGCAGGATTATTTAGTAACTCGTAGGGGGTAATACAGCATTCCCCAACGTTAGCGCGTTAGATGTAAATACTGGTTTTAAACTTATTGCAGAACATAATATTCAAATTGTGAAGTGCTTGTAGATGAGAAATGATCAAATAATATAAACAAAACTGTTTTAAATTAATTCCTACTTTGGTCAACTTTGGGTGTGTGTGTGTGTGTCAACAAATTGGTTACGTCCTCATAAGATATTAGGATATAAGAATTTGGCCGATTGTATATTGTATCTGGAGAGTTTAACTGTTTGCATAAAGGAGACGAATGGAAGCTACTGCAAAGAAGAATGACAAAGCTTTAATTAGGAGTAAATGTTTGTATACTACTTAGAAGTAGCCATAACAGTGCAGTAACAGTATTTTATGCAACATAATTATCTCTTTAAAGTAAACATCTTGAGTAAAGTTTTGTATAGGTGAAGTGAGAAGAGAGTTTAACTGTTTGCATAAAGGAGACGAATGGAAGCTACTGCAAAGAAGAATGGCAAAGCTTTAATTAGGAGTAAATGTTTGTATACTACTTAGAAGTAGCCATAACAGTGCAGTAACAGTATTTTATGCAACATAATTATCTCTTTAAAGTAAACATCTTGAGTAAAGTTTTGTATAGGTGAAGTGAGAAGAGAGTTTAACTGTTTGCATAAAGGAGACGAATGGAAGCTACTGCAAAGAAGAATGACAAAGCTTTAATTAGGAGTAAATGTTTGTATACTACTTAGAAGTAGCCATAACAGTGCAGTAACAGTATTTTATGCAACCCAATTATCTCTTTAAGTTAAACATCTTGAGTAAAGTTTTGTATAGGTGAAGTGAGAAGAGAGTTTAACTGTTTGCATAAAGGAGTCGAATGGAAGCTACTGCAAAGAAGAATGGCAAAGCTTTAATTAGGAGTAAATGTTTGTATACTACTTAGAAGTAGCCATAACAGTGCAGTAACAGTATTTTATGCAACATAATTATCTCTTTAAAGTAAACATCTTGAGTAAAGTTTTGTATAGGTGAAGTGAGAAGAGAGTTTAACTGTTTGCATAAAGGAGACGAATGGAAGCTACTGCAAAGAAGAATGACAAAGCTTTAATTAGGAGTAAATGTTTGTATACTACTTAGAAGTAGCCATAACAGTGCAGCAACAGTATTTTATGCAACCCAATTATCTCTTTAAGTTAAACATCTTGAGTAAAGTTTTGTATAGGTGAAGTGAGAAGAGAGTTTAACTGTTTGCATAAAGGAGACGAATGGAAGCTACTGCAAAGAAGAATGACAAAGCTTTAATTAGGAGTAAATGTTTGTATACTACTTAGAAGTAGCCATAACAGTGCAGTAACAGTATTTTATGCAACCCAATTATCTCTTTAACGTAAACATCTTGAGTAAAGTTTTGTATAGTTTAAGTGAGAAGAGAGTTTAACTGTTTGTATAAAGGAGACGAATGGAAGCTACTGCAAAGAAGAATGACAAAGCTTTAATTAGGAGTAAATGTTTGTATACTACTTAGAAGTAGCCATAACAGTGCAGTAATAGTATTTTATGCAACCCAATTATCTCTTTAAGTTAAACATCTTGAGTAAAGTTTTGTATAGGTGAAGTGAGAAGAGAGTTTAACTGTTTGCATAAAGGAGACGAATGGAAGCTACTGCAAAGAAGAATGACAAAGCTTTAATTAGGAGTAAATGTTTGTATACTACTTAGAAGTAGCCATAACAGTGCAGTAACAGTATTTTATGCAACCCAATTATCTCTTTAAGTTAAACATCTTGAGTAAAGTTTTGTATAGTTTAAGTGAGAAGAGAGTTTACCTGTTTGCATAAAGGAGACGAATGGAAGCTACTGCAAAGAAGAAGGACAAAGCTTTAATTAGGAGTAAATGTTTGTATACTACTTAGAAGTAGCCATAACAGTGCAGTAACAGTATTTTATGCAACCCAATTACCTCTTTAACGTAAACATCTTGAGTAAAGTTTTGTATAGTTTAAGTGAGAAGAGAGTTTAACTGTTTGCATAAAGGAGACGAATGGAAGCTACTGCAAAGAAGAAAGACAAAGCTTTAATTAGGAGTAAATGTTTGTATACTACTTAGAAATAGCCTTAACAGTGCAGTAACAGTATTTTATGCAACCTAATTATCTCTTTAACGTAAACATCTTGAGTAAAGTTTTGTATAGTTTAAGTGAGAAGAGAGTTTACCTGTTTGCATAAAGGAGACGAATGGAAGCTACTGCAAAGAAGAAGGACAAAGCTTTAATTAGGAGTAAATGTTTGTATACTACTTAGAAGTAGCCATAACAGTGCAGTAACAGTATTTTATGCAACCTAATTATCTCTTTAACGTAAACATCTTGAGTAAAGTTTTGTATAGGTGAAGTGAGAAGAGAGTTTACCTGTTTGTATAAAGGAGACGAATGGAAGCTACTGCAAAGAAGAAGGACAAAGCTTTAATTAGGAGTAAATGTTTGTATACTACTTAGAAATAGCCTTAACAGTGCAGTAACAGTATTTTATGGAACCTAATTATCTCCTTAACGTAAACATCTTGAGTAAAGTTTTGTATAGTTTAAGTGAGAAGAGAGTTTAACTGTTTGCATAAAGGAGACGAATGGAAGCTACTGCAAAGAAGAATGACAAAGCTTTAATTAGGAGTAAATGATTGTATACTACTTAGAAGTAGCCATAACAGTGCAGTAACAGTATTTTATGCAACCCAATTACCTCTTTTACGTAAACATCTTGAGTAAAGTTTTGTATAGTTTAAGTGAGAAGAGAGTTTAACTGTTTGCATAAAGGAGACGAATGGAAGCTACTGCAAAGAAGAATGACAAAGCTTTAATTAGGAGTAAATGTTTGTATACTACTTAGAAGTAGCCATAAAAGTGCAGTAACAGTATTTTATGCAACCTAATTATCTCTTTAACGTAAACATCTTGAGTAAAGTTTTGTATAGGTGAAGTGAGAAGAGAGTTTACCTGTTTGCATAAAGGAGACGAATGGAAGCTACTGCAAAGAAGAAGGACAAAGCTTTAATTAGGAGTAAATGTTTGTATACTACTTAGAAATAGCCTTAACAGTGCAGTAACAGTATTTTATGCAACCTAATTATCTCTTTAACGTAAACATCTTGAGTAAAGTTTTGTATAATTTAAGTGAGAAGAGAGTTTAACTGTTTGCATAAAGGAGACGAATGGAAGCTACTGCAAAGAAGAATGACAAAGCTTTAATTAGGAGTAAATGTTTGTATACTACTTAGAAGTAGCCATAACAGTGCAGTAACAGTATTTTATGCAACCCAATTACCTCTTTAACGTAAACATCTTGAGTAAAGTTTTGTATAGTTTAAGTGAGAAGAGAGTTTAACTGTTTGTATAAAGGAGACGAATGGAAGCTACTGCAAAGAAGAATGACAAAGCTTTAATTAGGAGTAAATGTTTGTATACTACTTAGAAGTAGCCATAAAAGTGCAGTAACAGTATTTTATGCAACCTAATTATCTCTTTAACGTAAACATCTTGAGTAAAGTTTTGTATAGTTTAAGTGAGAAGAGAGTTTAACTGTTTGCATAAAGGAGACGTATGGAAGCTACTGCAAAGAAGAATGACAAAGCTTTAATTAGGAGTAAATGTTTGTATACTACTTAGAAGTAGCCATAAAAGTGCAGTAACAGTATTTTATGCAACCTAATTATCTCTTTAACGTAAACATCTTGAGTAAAGTTTTGTATAGTTTAAGTGAGAAGAGAGTTTAACTGTTTGCATAAAGGAGACGTATGGAAGCTACTGCAAAGAAGAATGACAAAGCTTTAATTAGGAGTAAATGTTTGTATACTACTTAGAAGTAGCCATAAAAGTGCAGTAACAGTATTTTATGCAACCTAATTATCTCTTTAACGTAAACATCTTGAGTAAAGTTTTGTATAGTTTAAGTGAGAAGAGAGTTTAACTGTTTGCATAAAGGAGACGTATGGAAGCTACTGCAAAGAAGAATGACAAAGCTTTAATTAGGAGTAAATGTTTGTATACTACTTAGAAGTAGCCATAACAGTGCAGTAACAGTATTTTATGCAACCTAATTATCTCTTTAACGTAAACATCTTGAGTAAAGTTTTGTATAGTTTAAGTGAGAAGAGAGTTTAACTGTTTGTATAAAGGAGACGTATGGAAGCTACTGCAAAGAAGAATGACAAAGCTTTAATTAGGAGTAAATGTTTGTATACTACTTAGAAGTAGCCATAACAGTGCAGTAACAGTATTTTATGCAACCCAATTATCTCTTCAAGTTAAACATCTTGAGTAAAGTTTTGTATAGTTTAAGTGAGAAGAGAGTTTAACTGTTTGCATAAAGGAGACGAATGGAAGCTACTGCAAAGAAGAATGACAAAGCTTTAATTAGGAGTAAATGTTTGTATACTACTTAGAAGTAGCCATAACAGTGCAGTAACAGTATTTTATGCAACCCAATTATCTCTTTAACGTAAACATCTTGAGTAAAGTTTTGTATAGTTTAAGTGAGAAGAGAGTTTAACTGTTTGTATAAAGGAGACGAATGGAAGCTACTGCAAAGAAGAATGACAAAGCTTTAATTAGGAGTAAATGTTTGTATACTACTTAGAAGTAGCCATAACAGTGCAGTAACAGTATTTTATGCAACCTAATTATCTCTTTAACGTAAACATCTTGAGTAAAGTTTTGTATAGGTGAAGTGAGAAGAGAGTTTAACTGTTTGCATAAAGGAGACGAATGGAAGCTACTGCAAAGAAGAATGACAAAGCTTTAATTAGGAGTAAATGTTTGTATACTACTTAGAAGTAGACATAACAGTGCAGTAACAGTATTTTATGAAACCCAATTACCTCTTTAACGTAAACATCTTGAGTAAAGTTTTGTATAGGTGAAGTGAGAAGAGAGTTTAACTGTTTGCATAAAGGAGACGAATGGAAGCTACTGCAAAGAAGAATGACAAAGCTTTAATTAGGAGTAAATGTTTGTATACTACTTAGAAGTAGACATAACAGTGCAGTAACAGTATTTTATGAAACCCAATTACCTCTTTAACGTAAACATCTTGAGTAAAGTTTTGTATAGGTGAAGTGAGAAGAGAGTTTAACTGTTTGCATAAAGGAGACGAATGGAAGCTACTGCAAAGAAGAATGACAAAGCTTTAATTAGGAGTAAATGTTTGTATACTACTTAGAAGTAGACATAACAGTGCAGTAACAGTATTTTATGAAACCCAATTACCTCTTTAACGTAAACATCTTGAGTAAAGTTTTGTATAGGTGAAGTGAGAAGAGAGTTTAACTGTTTGCATAAAGGAGACGAATGGAAGCTACTGCAAAGAAGAATGACAAAGCTTTAATTAGGAGTAAATGTTTGTATACTACTTAGAAGTAGACATAACAGTGCAGTAACAGTATTTTATGAAACCCAATTACCTCTTTAACGTAAACATCTTGAGTAAAGTTTTGTATAGTTTAAGTGAGAAGAGAGTTTAACTGTTTGCATAAAGGAGACGTATGGAAGCTACTGCAAAGAAGAATGACAAAGCTTTAATTAGGAGTAAATGTTTGTATACTACTTAGAAGTAGCCATAAAAGTGCAGTAACAGTATTTTATGCAACCTAATTATCTCTTTAACGTAAACATCTTGAGTAAAGTTTTGTATAGTTTAAGTGAGAAGAGAGTTTAACTGTTTGCATAAAGGAGACGTATGGAAGCTACTGCAAAGAAGAATGACAAAGCTTTAATTAGGAGTAAATGTTTGTATACTACTTAGAAGTAGCCATAACAGTGCAGTAACAGTATTTTATGCAACCTAATTATCTCTTTAACGTAAACATCTTGAGTAAAGTTTTGTATAGTTTAAGTGAGAAGAGAGTTTAACTGTTTGTATAAAGGAGACGTATGGAAGCTACTGCAAAGAAGAATGACAAAGCTTTAATTAGGAGTAAATGTTTGTATACTACTTAGAAGTAGCCATAACAGTGCAGTAACAGTATTTTATGCAACCCAATTATCTCTTCAAGTTAAACATCTTGAGTAAAGTTTTGTATAGTTTAAGTGAGAAGAGAGTTTAACTGTTTGCATAAAGGAGACGAATGGAAACTACTGCAAAGAAGAATGACAAAGCTTTAATTAGGAGTAAATGTTTGTATACTACTTAGAAGTAGCCATAACAGTGCAGTAACAGTATTTTATGCAACCCAATTATCTCTTTAACGTAAACATCTTGAGTAAAGTTTCTTATAGTTTAAGTGAGAAGAGAGTTTAACTGTTTGCATAAAGGAGACGAATGGAAGCTACTGCAAAGAAGAATGACAAAGCTTTAATTAGGAGTAAATGTTTGTATACTACTTAGAAGTAGCCATAACAGTGCAGTAACAGTATTTTATGCAACCCAATTATCTCTTTAACGTAAACATCTTGAGTAAAGTTTTGTATAGTTTAAGTGAGAAGAGAGTTTAACTGTTTGTATAAAGGAGACGAATGGAAGCTACTGCAAAGAAGAATGACAAAGCTTTAATTAGGAGTAAATGTTTGTATACTACTTAGAAGTAGCTATAACAGTGCAGTAACAGTATTTTATGCAACCTAATTATCTCTTTAACGTAAACATCTTGAGTAAAGTTTTGTATAGGTGAAGTGAGAAGAGAGTTTAACTGTTTGCATAAAGGAGACGAATGGAAGCTACTGCAAAGAAGAATGACAAAGCTTTAATTAGGAGTAAATGTTTGTATACTACTTAGAAGTAGACATAACAGTGCAGTAACAGTATTTTATGAAACCCAATTACCTCTTTAACGTAAACATCTTGAGTAAAGTTTTGTATAGGTGAAGTGAGAAGAGAGTTTAACTGTTTGCATAAAGGAGACGAATGGAAGCTACTGCAAAGAAGAATGACAAAGCTTTAATTAGGAGTAAATGTTTGTATACTACTTAGAAGTAGACATAACAGTGCAGTAACAGTATTTTATGAAACCCAATTACCTCTTTAACGTAAACATCTTGAGTAAAGTTTTGTATAGGTGAAGTGAGAAGAGAGTTTAACTGTTTGCATAAAGGAGACGAATGGAAGCTACTGCAAAGAAGAATGACAAAGCTTTAATTAGGAGTAAATGTTTGTATACTACTTAGAAGTAGACATAACAGTGCAGTAACAGTATTTTATGAAACCCAATTACCTCTTTAACGTAAACATCTTGAGTAAAGTTTTGTATAGGTGAAGTGAGAAGAGAGTTTAACTGTTTGCATAAAGGAGACGTATGGAAGCTACTGCAAAGAAGAATGACAAAGCTTTAATTAGGAGTAAATGTTTGTATACTACTTAGAAGTAGCCATAAAAGTGCAGTAACAGTATTTTATGCAACCTAATTATCTCTTTAACGTAAACATCTTGAGTAAAGTTTTGTATAGTTTAAGTGAGAAGAGAGTTTAACTGTTTGCATAAAGGAGACGTATGGAAGCTACTGCAAAGAAGAATGACAAAGCTTTAATTAGGAGTAAATGTTTGTATACTACTTAGAAGTAGCCATAACAGTGCAGTAACAGTATTTTATGCAACCTAATTATCTCTTTAACGTAAACATCTTGAGTAAAGTTTTGTATAGTTTAAGTGAGAAGAGAGTTTAACTGTTTGTATAAAGGAGACGTATGGAAGCTACTGCAAAGAAGAATGACAAAGCTTTAATTAGGAGTAAATGTTTGTATACTACTTAGAAGTAGCCATAACAGTGCAGTAACAGTATTTTATGCAACCCAATTATCTCTTCAAGTTAAACATCTTGAGTAAAGTTTTGTATAGGTGAAGTGAGAAGAGAGTTTACCTGTTTGTATAAAGGAGACGAATGGAAGCTACTGCAAAGAAGAAGGACAAAGCTTTAATTAGGAGTAAATGTTTGTATACTACTTAGAAATAGCCTTAACAGTGCAGTAACAGTATTTTATGGAACCTAATTATCTCCTTAACGTAAACATCTTGAGTAAAGTTTTGTATAGTTTAAGTGAGAAGAGAGTTTAACTGTTTGCATAAAGGAGACGAATGGAAGCTACTGCAAAGAAGAATGACAAAGCTTTAATTAGGAGTAAATGATTGTATACTACTTAGAAGTAGCCATAACAGTGCAGTAACAGTATTTTATGCAACCCAATTACCTCTTTTACGTAAACATCTTGAGTAAAGTTTTGTATAGTTTAAGTGAGAAGAGAGTTTAACTGTTTGCATAAAGGAGACGAATGGAAGCTACTGCAAAGAAGAATGACAAAGCTTTAATTAGGAGTAAATGTTTGTATACTACTTAGAAGTAGCCATAAAAGTGCAGTAACAGTATTTTATGCAACCTAATTATCTCTTTAACGTAAACATCTTGAGTAAAGTTTTGTATAGGTGAAGTGAGAAGAGAGTTTACCTGTTTGCATAAAGGAGACGAATGGAAGCTACTGCAAAGAAGAAGGACAAAGCTTTAATTAGGAGTAAATGTTTGTATACTACTTAGAAATAGCCTTAACAGTGCAGTAACAGTATTTTATGCAACCTAATTATCTCTTTAACGTAAACATCTTGAGTAAAGTTTTGTATAATTTAAGTGAGAAGAGAGTTTAACTGTTTGCATAAAGGAGACGAATGGAAGCTACTGCAAAGAAGAATGACAAAGCTTTAATTAGGAGTAAATGTTTGTATACTACTTAGAAGTAGCCATAACAGTGCAGTAACAGTATTTTATGCAACCCAATTACCTCTTTAACGTAAACATCTTGAGTAAAGTTTTGTATAGTTTAAGTGAGAAGAGAGTTTAACTGTTTGTATAAAGGAGACGAATGGAAGCTACTGCAAAGAAGAATGACAAAGCTTTAATTAGGAGTAAATGTTTGTATACTACTTAGAAGTAGCCATAAAAGTGCAGTAACAGTATTTTATGCAACCTAATTATCTCTTTAACGTAAACATCTTGAGTAAAGTTTTGTATAGTTTAAGTGAGAAGAGAGTTTAACTGTTTGCATAAAGGAGACGTATGGAAGCTACTGCAAAGAAGAATGACAAAGCTTTAATTAGGAGTAAATGTTTGTATACTACTTAGAAGTAGCCATAAAAGTGCAGTAACAGTATTTTATGCAACCTAATTATCTCTTTAACGTAAACATCTTGAGTAAAGTTTTGTATAGTTTAAGTGAGAAGAGAGTTTAACTGTTTGCATAAAGGAGACGTATGGAAGCTACTGCAAAGAAGAATGACAAAGCTTTAATTAGGAGTAAATGTTTGTATACTACTTAGAAGTAGCCATAAAAGTGCAGTAACAGTATTTTATGCAACCTAATTATCTCTTTAACGTAAACATCTTGAGTAAAGTTTTGTATAGTTTAAGTGAGAAGAGAGTTTAACTGTTTGCATAAAGGAGACGTATGGAAGCTACTGCAAAGAAGAATGACAAAGCTTTAATTAGGAGTAAATGTTTGTATACTACTTAGAAGTAGCCATAACAGTGCAGTAACAGTATTTTATGCAACCTAATTATCTCTTTAACGTAAACATCCTGAGTAAAGTTTTGTATAGTTTAAGTGAGAAGAGAGTTTAACTGTTTGTATAAAGGAGACGTATGGAAGCTACTGCAAAGAAGAATGACAAAGCTTTAATTAGGAGTAAATGTTTGTATACTACTTAGAAGTAGCCATAACAGTGCAGTAACAGTATTTTATGCAACCCAATTATCTCTTCAAGTTAAACATCTTGAGTAAAGTTTTGTATAGTTTAAGTGAGAAGAGAGTTTAACTGTTTGCATAAAGGAGACGAATGGAAGCTACTGCAAAGAAGAATGACAAAGCTTTAATTAGGAGTAAATGTTTGTATACTACTTAGAAGTAGCCATAACAGTGCAGTAACAGTATTTTATGCAACCCAATTATCTCTTTAACGTAAACATCTTGAGTAAAGTTTTTTATAGTTTAAGTGAGAAGAGAGTTTAACTGTTTGCATAAAGGAGACGAATGGAAGCTACTGCAAAGAAGAATGACAAAGCTTTAATTAGGAGTAAATGTTTGTATACTACTTAGAAGTAGCCATAACAGTGCAGTAACAGTATTTTATGCAACCCAATTATCTCTTTAACGTAAACATCTTGAGTAAAGTTTTTTATAGTTTAAGTGAGAAGAGAGTTTAACTGTTTGTATAAAGGAGACGAATGGAAGCTACTGCAAAGAAGAATGACAAAGCTTTAATTAGGAGTAAATGTTTGTATACTACTTAGAAGTAGCCATAACAGTGCAGTAACAGTATTTTATGCAACCTAATTATTTCTTTAACGTAAACATCTTGAGTAAAGTTTTGTATAGGTGAAGTGAGAAGAGAGTTTAACTGTTTGCATAAAGGAGACGAATGGAAGCTACTGCAAAGAAGAATGACAAAGCTTTAATTAGGAGTAAATGTTTGTATACTACTTAGAAGTAGACATAACAGTGCAGTAACAGTATTTTATGAAACCCAATTACCTCTTTAACGTAAACATCTTGAGTAAAGTTTTGTATAGGTGAAGTGAGAAGAGAGTTTAACTGTTTGCATAAAGGAGACGAATGGAAGCTACTGCAAAGAAGAATGACAAAGCTTTAATTAGGAGTAAATGTTTGTATACTACTTAGAAGTAGACATAACAGTGCAGAGACAGTATTTTATGAAACCCAATTACCTCTTTAACGTAAACATCTTGAGTAAAGTTTTGTATAGGTGAAGTGAGAAGAGAGTTTAACTGTTTGCATAAAGGAGACGAATGGAAGCTACTGCAAAGAAGAATGAAAAAGCTTTAATTAGGAGTAAATGTTTGTATACTACTTAGAAGTAGCCATAACAGTGCAGTAACAGTATTTTATGCAACCTAATTATCTCTTTAACGTAAACATCTTGAGTAAAGTTTTGTATAGGTGAAGTGAGAAGAGAGTTTAACTGTTTGTATAAAGGAGACGTATGGAAGCTACTGCAAAGAAGAATGACAAAGCTTTAATTAGGAGTAAATGTTTGTATACTACTTAGAAGTAGCCATAACAGTGCAGTAACAGTATTTTATGCAACCCAATTATCTCTTTAACGTAAACATCTTGAGTAAAGTTTTGTATAGTTTAAGTGAGAAGAGAGTTTAACTGTTTGCATAAAGGAGACGTATGGAAGCTACTGCAAAGAAGAATGACAAAGCTTTAATTAGGAGTAAATGTTTGTATACTACTTAGAAGTAGCCATAACAGTGCAGTAACAGTATTTTATGCAACCCAATTATCTCTTTAACGTAAACATCTTGAGTAAAGTTTTGTATAGTTTAAGTGAGAAGAGAGTTTAACTGTTTGTATAAAGGAGACGAATGGAAGCTACTGCAAAGAAGAATGACAAAGCTTTAATTAGGAGTAAATGTTTGTATACTACTTAGAAGTAGCCATAACAGTGCAGTAACAGTATTTTATGCAACCTAATTATCTCTTTAACGTAAACATCTTGAGTAAAGTTTTGTATAGGTGAAGTGAGAAGAGAGTTTAACTGTTTGCATAAAGGAGACGAATGGAAGCTACTGCAAAGAAGAATGACAAAGCTTTAATTAGGAGTAAATGTTTGTATACTACTTAGAAGTAGACATAACAGTGCAGTAACAGTATTTTATGAAACCCAATTACCTCTTTAACGTAAACATCTTGAGTAAAGTTTTGTATAGGTGAAGTGAGAAGAGAGTTTAACTGTTTGCATAAAGGAGACGAATGGAAGCTACTGCAAAGAAGAATGACAAAGCTTTAATTAGGAGTAAATGTTTGTATACTACTTAGAAGTAGACATAACAGTGCAGTAACAGTATTTTATGCAACCCAATTATCTCTTTAAGTTAAACATCTTGAGTAAAGTTTTGTATAGTTTAAGTGAGAAGAGAGTTTAACTGTTTGCATAAAGGAGACGTATGGAAGCTACTGCAAAGAAGAAGGACAAAGCTTTAATTAGGAGTAAATGTTTGTATACTACTTAGAAGTAGCCATAACAGTGCAGTAACAGTATTTTATGAAACCCAATTACCTCTTTAACGTAAACATCTTGAGTAAAGTTTTGTATAGGTGAAGTGAGAAGAGAGTTTAACTGTTTGCATAAAGGAGACGAATGGAAGCTACTGCAAAGAAGAATGACAAAGCTTTAATTAGGAGTAAATGTTTGTATACTACTTAGAAGTAGACATAACAGTGCAGTAACAGTATTTTATGAAACCCAATTATCTCTTTAACGTAAACATCTTGAGTAAAGTTTTGTATAGTTTAAGTGAGAAGAGAGTTTAACTGTTTGCATAAAGGAGACGAATGGAAGCTACTGCAAAGAAGAATGACAAAGCTTTAATTAGGAGTAAATGTTTGTATACTACTTAGAAGTAGCCATAAAAGTGCAGTAACAGTATTTTATGAAACCCAATTACCTCTTTAACGTAAACATCTTGAGTAAAGTTTTGTATAGGTGAAGTGAGAAGAGAGTTTAACTGTTTGCATAAAGGAGACGAATGGAAGCTACTGCAAAGAAGAATGACAAAGCTTTAATTAGGAGTAAATGTTTGTATACTACTTAGAAGTAGACATAACAGTGCAGTAACAGTATTTTATGAAACCCAATTACCTCTTTAACGTAAACATCTTGAGTAAAGTTTTGTATAGGTGAAGTGAGAAGAGAGTTTAACTGTTTGCATAAAGGAGACGAATGGAAGCTACTGCAAAGAAGAATGACAAAGCTTTAATTAGGAGTAAATGTTTGTATACTACTTAGAAGTAGCCATAAAAGTGCAGTAACAGTATTTTATGCAACCTAATTATCTCTTTAACGTAAACATCTTGAGTAAAGTTTTGTACAGTTTAAGTGAGAAGAGAGTTTAACTGTTTGCATAAAGGAGACGTATGGAAGCTACTGCAAAGAAGAATGACAAAGCTTTAATTAGGAGTAAATGTTTGTATACTACTTAGAAGTAGCCATAAAAGTGCAGTAACAGTATTTTATGCAACCTAATTATCTCTTTAACGTAAACATCTTGAGTAAAGTTTTGTATAGTTTAAGTGAGAAGAGCTCACTTTATTAGTTTCTGCTCCTAATTGTCTTTGATTTAATGCACTATTTGAGAGTTCCAGGAAAGACAAAACGCATCTTGCGACTTCTATCGGGAGATTTCACGACAGAAGAGAATATAAAGACTGGTTCACACGTGTCTTAGGTTTACAATCACGTAACTTTATATTTGAAATAGTTCGTTTTTGTAAACCCATTACACGTGTAGCTCTCAACCAACAAAGATTTTGTCCATAGAATTACTTCAGATTTGAAGACATCTTCAATAAAATATTAATAAAAAGAAAATACTTCAACAAAGGGTAAACCTTAAGTTAAAAGTGTCTGCAATTCCTGTAAGATCCTCAAATGTGTTTTACATTCAAACAAAAACTTATATATTGGGCTCAATATATATATATATATATATATATATATATATATATATATATATATATATATATATATATAAAATACGTTTTCTTGTTTAATAATTTAAAACAACACAGGTTATTCAAATACAAGAATATTTATTATTTTATATCCAAAGCTTTTCGTTGGCAAACAGTACCAACATCATCAGGAATGAAAATCATGATGATGTTGGTACTGTTTGCCAACGAAAAGCTTTGGATATAAAATAATAAATATTCTTGTATTTGAATAACCTGTGTTGTTTTAAAATATATATATATATATAAAATAAATTAAAACTATTTCA